>CATIWF010148738.1:0-13309 GCA_949630135.1 Balakata baccata | reverse complement strand
GTATCCAATTTAGTCTGGTTTAGAGTATAAGGGCAAAATAATCATAATATTCCAACTTGATAAGTATGAAGTAAGACATTATGGAATAATTTATATGAGTTAAAGTATGTTATTCTATATATGAAATATTGTGTGGTATTGTGTTTTGTTGAAACATGTTTATTAGATGTGGAGATTATATGCTCATGCATACGTAATTATCTATAAATGTATATATTATTCATGCATACATGAAGATTAAAACTATATGTTGTTATGTACCACTAAGCATTTTATGCTTAGCGTGTGGATGTTGATTTTCCCACGCAGATTGAAGATAGGGGATCAATTGCCGACTAATAGAAGAAGCCCAAGGAGAAAAGTCCAGGACAACCCGTTGGAGTTGGTGATACAACTATTTTTTTTGTTATTTTTTCTTTGGGTGGGAATGTAAATATTTAAATTTTAGATGAATTTTTGTATAACTCTGGCCAGGTTGAGGCCTTTACTTTATGATCTGAAAAAAAGTAAATATATATATAATACAAATATTATGAATATTAAAATTTATTTTATATTTTAAAAAGTCATCATGGCCATGGTGCAAAAAAGTTTTTTTTTAAGAAAATAAAAATGGTTGTTTAAATTTTTTTTTTTTTAGTATCTTTCCATATAGTTGAGGTATATTCTTTAATTATATGGCAGGGTGCTACAGTTGGCGATTCCGTTGGGCAGGCCCAAGCGGGCTGCAGTGTGCGCTAGCGCATAGTAGCTCACAATGGCCATTAAGTAGTCAATTAAATGGCCATTAAGCCACATAACTCCCATTTGTCTTCTCTCTTAATTTTGTTGTATGAAACTAATATTCTTTTGGATCTAAAAAAGACTCCAAAAGACAGAAAATAGACAAGAAAAATTTTTTGGAGAAGAAAAAATTTTGGGAAAATTAAAGAGTTAATTTTTCTCTCAAAAGATCACACATCATTGCTAGCACTTTGAGGTGTGATCAAGCCATCTCTCTAGTGGTTTCATTCTTTCTTCTTTGTGTGGATATTGTTAGAGACAATCGTAGATTGGATTGTCGTGGTTTGCTATAACCCAATAAGATGAGAAGTTAAAGAAAAATAAAAAATTATAATGGTGTAATTTTTGAATTTTCTTTGATTTGATTAGTTTTAATTAGCACAAGTAGAATCCTTTGATTCAAATTTTGAAAAATTTTATTTTCCACTGCGTAATATGTATATGATACTTACTCAAAACCCTTCAAAGTTGAGCTACTATCTCATTTCTATGAGTACCAGGCTCGAGTTTAGGCAGTTGATCAGTGTCTGCTTGAGCATCTTGAACTTACTCAAGTTCAATTTTGTTCCCACTACCTCTTTTTAGAAGCAACTCTTTCTCCGAAAAGATAGCATGTCTTGAAACAAAGACTTTTTATTACAATGGATGGTAGAATTGATATCTATATGATGCTTAGGATATCCCACAAACAGACATCGGTCATATTTTGCTTCTAACTTATATGATATTGTGTACTTCACATAAGCAGGACAACTCTAACTCTTATATAAGAAAGTGTGGGCCTTTTATTGTTCCACATCAACTGACTTCGAAAGGACTCCATTCAAAATATAAATAGCAGTCTCTTGTGCATAACCCTAAAATGATTTAGGTAGTTCTGCAAAGCTCATTGCTGACCTTACCATGTCCAACAAGGTTCGGTTTCTCCTTTCAGCCACTCCATTGTGTTGTGGCATGTAAGGTGGAGTCCAATGGGATAATATCCTATTATCCGTAAGATAGTCAAGAAACTCTTGGCTTAAGTATTCTCCACCCTAATTAGATTGAAGTGTTTTAATACATTTCCCAAGTTGTTTCTCTACTTCATTTCTGAATTCTTTGAATTTTTCAAAAGCTTCAGATTTATATCTTATAAGATACACATACCCAAATCGTGAGTAGTCATCAATAAAGGTAATGAAGTAGATGAAATCACCTCTAACATGTGTGGACATTGGACCATATACATCTGAATGTATTAAGTCTAATAGCCTATTAACACGTTCACCCTTTCCATTAAAGGGCAATTTTATCACCTTGCCTAATAAGCAAGATTCATATTGTCATATGATTCATAATCAAATGACCCCAAACTACCACTCCTATATAGATTAATCATGCACCTCATACTTATATAGCCAAGGTGACAATGCCATAAATAAGATGATTTTAACAAATCTTATTTATGCCTCTTATTGTCATTGATATTTAAAATTGGATTTGACATATCTACTATGTATATACCATTACATAATGTACCACTAGCATTAAGAATATCATTTAACATAATAGAACAACTATTGTTACTAAAAGCCAAATGGAAACCATCTTTATTTAATCTAGAAATAGAAATAATGTTTTTAGTTAAAGTGGGTACATAAAAGCAATTGTCCAAATTTAAAATAAGCCCACTAGGGAGGGTCAATACATAGGTTCCTATAGCTAATGCAGCAACCCTTGCTCCATTTCCAATGCGGAGGTCCAACTCGCTCTTATTGAGTTGCCTACTATCCCTTAGGCCCTGCATATCAGTGCATATATGAGAGCCACAACCGATATCTAATACCTATATATTATTATTAGAAACAGTATTAACCTCAATGACATAAATACTTGAAGTAGATGGGGCATCAGATGCCTTCTTCTTCAAGGACACTAAGAAGGTCTTTCAGTTCCTCTTCCAATAGCTATGCTAGCCACAATAGAAGTAAGTCCCTTTTGAGGCAGTCTCTTTGGCCATCTTCTTGGCCACGTCCCTTAGGCTTTATGGACTATTAGGCTTTATGGACTACTTCTTCTTTTAGTTTTTTTTCTTGGAACCAGAAGAGTCCATTAGCATCACAACCTTATTGTCCTTCTTGATAGATAGCTCAGCTGTCTTGAGTATGTTGATCAGCTCAGGAATAGTGGTGGAGAACTAGTTCATCCTATAGGTAAGCATAAAATATGCACAACTGTCTATCAAACTAGTTAGAATTAAGTCAATACTTAATTCATGATCCATCACAAAACCCAAGGTGGCCAACCTCTCAATATAGCCATTCATCTTCAGTACTACCTTGATATCTCAAACCTTTCGAATCGTGCTTGCTCATCAAATAGCTCTCTTAAATGGAAAACTATGGTGTGAGCATCCATATCTTTGTGCTGCTTTTGCAACTCAGCTGATATAGTGGCAAGCATAATGCAACTTGCCGTCTCACTATCTTTGAGATGTTTTTTGCATGCCTTTTGAACATCTTTAGATGCATCAGCAAAAAGGGAATCGGGAAGCCCTTCATCTAGGATATAACCTATTTTCTCAGATTTGAGAACTATTCTCAAACTCCTAAGCCAGTCTAAGAAGTTAGACCCAGTCAACTTGATTGACTCAATTAGTGTTCGTAAATTCACACTTGATCCCGTGATGGTGATTCTAGCAACCTAGATGTAAAAGGAGCATGTTAGAATGTACATGAAAATGCATGATTATTAGGTCTTTAATAAATTGCATAACTCCCACTATTTTATTGCTAGTCCACGGCCCTACCGATTAACCCGAGAGAACCTATATGGGAGTTCTCCTAGTGGGTTGGTATCCAATTTGCTAAGAATGCCCTTAAGACAACTCAATAAACCATTCTTAATTTAGTTAATAGGTATCTAATCCATATCAATTGCATTTCCATACAACTATCAAATCTTGTGCTATCAACTAATTGATGTGTGCACACACATTGGGCTATCAACTCCTAATATGTGCACATCTCATATACACTTACCCAACTTTGCCTCCAATACTCACTGACATTGGGACAAATCCAACAAATCAATGATTTTGGTTAAATCTAATCCATTAATCATGAAATATGATTTCAGTGGTTCAAACATATTCTTGTAGAGTAAGCTTGAGGCAACTCAACGAGTCTAACGCTAGAAGAACTCTGGTTCTCTCCATATTAATGTAAGGCGCAAGACATAACTATTTATTTGGCAAGAGATTTTGTTAATTTAGTCTTATCATGTTATTATTGCATGCTTTTATATATCATACATTCATCATGTGGATATATAAAGATAGTTACTTTAACTATATGGCATGATTATGGACATACTAAAGTCAATTTCTTGAGCCAAAGAGAGATTGACTAGGTTTTACTTAGGTATATGCATGAATTACAACCCAAAAATAGAAATCAAATTCATACTTCTAAATCTTCTTATTTATGGCACCATCTCCTTTGTTTCTTGCTCTTTTGCATCTCCATTCTATCCTAATCCTATATAATCTAATTACATATTTCAAATATATAAAATCTCAATTTACATTCGAAGGGAGTAAGATGAGAAAAGAAATATATGAGAAAGAAGAGATAGGCAAGGACACACATGCCCTATTTACCATAAAACAAAAATCATGCATGCTCAATCACATTGGACCTAAGTCCATAATCATCCATCATGTCTTTCCATACACCCCTATCATGTATTCTCTGATGCATAAAATTAAATAGGTACTGATAAATTTGGATTGGAAATTTGAAAGTCGATTCAACACTTGAATTGAAATTGTCTACTTTTATTGTTCCGGTCAATTTAATTTCGTATGTCATTTTAATGTAGAATTTAATAATTAATCAAATTAAATCAAATTCCATATTTTCAAAATTAATTCAAAATTAATTCACCTTAAAATTAAATTTTTATGATATCAAAAATTAAACAATTTAGTTTTAACATACACGTCACTTTCTAGTCATACTAGATATGACATTTGCTCAGCTTAAATTAATTTAAAATTAATTTCCAAAAATTCCCAAAATTTTCAAAACCTCAATTCATCATTCTAAACATCTTTAGGTTGGTTCAAGTGCATCAAAATAATTTTGGCACAAGCCAAAATTATCAAGACAAATGAACCAACACATAATAATCTCCAAATGACCCATTTACAGTCTAGAATTAATTTGGAAATTTAAATTCAAGAAAATTGATTTTAGCATGCATCAAACATAAAAATAACATATTTTTAATCACATAAAAATTATTTTAAGGTGCTAGAAATGAAATATTCATATAAAAAAATGAAACAAAACATTCCTGCCGAGTACCTAAAAACAGACTCGTTCCGGTGTTTGTTTAAAAAATTAATTAAAACAATTTGTAATTAATTATTGGACACTTCCAGAGGCTCAATAACATTCTCAATATATCTATATAATTTTTCCATAATAAAATTATAAGAAAAATATGAACAGCCCCAACAATTTAGCCAAACATCACATGTTCATCAACAATGCAAATTTTTGAAATTTTGTAATAAATTTGAAATTAATTTTTTGAATCATATTCAAACCATTTTTCAATAAATATAATCATCATCAATTATCTCATGATCAAATCATCGAAATAAAAATGTGTAAAACAAATTTTACAAATTAATTTCAATTTTACAAACCAAAAGATTTAAAATCGTCAAAACCATGCAATCCAATTGCACCTTAAATTAAAATTAATTTTAATAGGCACAAGGGGGCTCTGATACCATATTGGATTTTTAACGTGTATCACATACATATTATGCAGTGAAAATTAAAATTTTTCAAAATCCAAAGCAAGAGAATCGACTTTTGGCAATTAAAAGTAATATAACAAAGCAAAATTCAGAAATTATACCTTTATAATTTCTTGATTTGTTCTTCAACTTCCCACCTTATTGGGTTGTAGCAAACTATAATAATCTAATCTTGGATTATCTCTAAAAATATCCACACAAAGATGAGAGGATGAAATCACTATGAAGATGGCTTGAACACACCTCAAAATGCTAACAATGATGTATGTTCATTTGAGAGGAAAACTTAAACTCTTTAATTTTTCTTATTGCTCCAAAATATTTTCTTCTCCTAAAAATTTTTTTTATATCTATTTTCTGTCTTTTATGGTCTTTTAGATCTAAAAGAATATCAAATTGATAGAGCAAAAGTCAAGAGAGGAGAAAATGAAGAGTTGAGGGGAATAATGGCAATTAGGGCCAATTAAAGGGCAAATCATGCTTGCAAGGCCAGCAAGCCCATCACCCCCCTAAGCAATTTTTCCCCGCGATCTTATCTCTATCTGACCCGAAATAATTCTCTCATATTTTTGGATCTCATCCAAAGCCATTTTACTTATTCTTCACATCTCCGATGCATGTGACCCATTAGGTTCTCAATTATTTTAGCCACTTAAATTATCAATTAATTTCAGTAAATCATGAGAGGTATCTAGCAACACATAATGGTTCCTAACGGACTAGAAAGTCAGTGGTTTGACTACAAACCTTTTCATAGACAATTTATATGCAATTTATCCTTTCACTATTCTATACCACACTAAGTTCAAAGAATGGACAATGTGTCAACTCCCACTAGACTAACTATGTCACACCTAGCCCAAGTGATGTTGGATCTTGTCCTTGAGACTAATTACTCTATTAGACATGTCACTAAAGACCATCTTCATGACATTTCCACTCTAGCTAAAGATTCCTGAGTAATGTCCCGATAAATGGCCTTGGGTATACACTCCCTCTATTTGGAGTTGTAAATCCTTTGTTAGCTACCTAATTACCTTTGAATACCTAAAGTTGTACCTAACCACCACCCTATGAGCAACCTCTATGAGGTAATAAGGAATAGAATCAAAGTACGGAACCAGTATCTAAGATATCCTTGAGTACCGCAATTCTAAGGATACTTGCACCATTGCTATGATGAGACTATCATTGACATTTGAATAGAATATCCCTATAATTATCTCATAGAAGGTCATCTAATGTACTTGGCTACTCTTAGCAAGTATCCACATGTTAACTCTAAACATTTCGTGCTTACAGATTATGAGATCTACTGCTCGATCCAATCAAGAAATAAAACATGTGCCAGTCTACCTGGGTTAATAATGTTCTGTCTCATTAATCTTACGACTAGAGATAATTTAAATACTAATATAATTACACATGATAAGAATCTCATTATTATGATCTCATCGTGATTTCCTTCATTTATGTTTCGTATCAAGGACTTCACTAATTGATTTAAGATCACTATCAATCCATATATCAAATGAATACCAAATTAATGAAAATTTCTTTTATTAATTAAATAAATATGTACAATAAGTGCTAAAGGTGATTGCCTTTAGAGCATTTCTCTAACAATTCTATTTATCAATATCATAAGAATATAAATAATATTAAATCATGTAAACATTTCATTTGCTTGTGCTTTGTCATTTTGTTTTTTTTTTTGTGACCAAGCTAAACAGACACTACCCTGAGTTTCCATATGAATATTTGCACATTTGTTAGGCCATTGGCCTTTTCTTTTTCTTTTGAACATTTGTTTGGGCCATAGGCCTCTTCCTTTGCTTACAATGTCATTGAGCTAGTCACAACGCCTTTTAAGTCCATATGCATATGCATTTGTAACAATCTTTGCTTAGCCATTGCATATTCACTTATCAATCATTTCATGTAAGAAAATACAACCATGCAACCATGCATTTAAGTCATCCATTACTTTTTCATGTCATAGTCATACAATAGTAATCATGTAATTCATATAATAGCAAGTTAAGTCACATTGCACGTAGCACACAACAATCACACATACTAGAGAAATCTTTTGATAATTAAACTCACCTTGTGTTTGGTTTCCAAATTTTAATTTATTATCTCCTACATCCTTGGGGGTCTCCAATCTATTGTGTGCCTAATTGAATGTATACTTGGTCAATTGGTAGCTAAATAGACTTAGTAAAACTTAAACAAATTGAAATATACATAATTTGGACCACCAACTAAGGTTTGGCATTATGGATAGTGTGACCTTTGGAGATTGACTAGCTATTTTTCTATACTTGACCAGTTTGTGTAATTATTATTTCTAATAAAGGCTAGCATGTAGGTCTATAACATATCAAAATTTCAGAGCCATTGGACCATTTTGTAATTTTTGATGATATTTCTATTCATGTTTTGTTTTATGCCCTTAGGCAGTTTTGAGATATCAAATTTGGTCCTTTATATCTTATAACGTGTAAGTTATAGTTTTATAAAAATTTGTATACACTTATATATGTTACAATGGAACATTTTTCATCCTGACAATCTTCATCCATTCTGACTCTAAAGTCCTCATATGGTAGGGTACTTATGACTGGTCAAGAACAGGGTTAGCATCCTAACCAGTCTGACTTCTTAAGGCCATATCTCACATAATACATAACCTATTAAGGTTACATTTGTACCAACATTTATCTAAGACATATACCTACAACTTTTATGTTTTGACAATTTAAATAATTTGTTTATAAATGACTCAAAATGGGCTAACAACTGTTTAGACCTAAATAGGGCACTAAGTAGGCAGCTTAAATTATGGAACATACATGATTTCCTTGACCATAACTCAACATCTACCCATAATCTAGTCCTAAAATTTAGTATACAGCTAGTTAACACAAATGGCTATAATTTTCTATCAAGTTTCCTCAAGTATCGAATCTATCATGTAGAAAAATAATCAACACAAGAAGTGATTCAGCTTGGTTCCACAACCGAACCAATTCCAGTCTGATGCCAATATTTTTTCATAGACACAAAATCTTACAAAAATATTTACATAACCATAGATCTAAGACATAAAGCTACAAGTTTGGTGTTTTGTGCTTCTTCAGAATCAGTCCCTAAGATAAAGAAAACAAAATTCCTAGCACCAAAACAAAATTCCTGGCACCAAAACAAAATTCCAGAATCTTTGAGTATAGCCAATTTTCTCCTTTCCCTTTTATTTATTTATTTTTATGTCCTTTCTATTAATTGTTTATTTATTTTATTAATTAATATATTTATTCATTTATTATTTTTTTCTATATATTTACATGTACCGGGTCTATGCCAAAAAAATACTATCTAATCATGTAGTCTACATTAATTAACTTAATCATATATCATACATTCATCACATGAATTTATAAAGATAGTTACATTAACTATATGGCATGATTATGGACATACTAAAGTCAATCTCTTGAGCCAAAGGGAGATTGACTTGGTCTTACCTAGGTATATGCATGAGTTACAACCCAAAAATAGAAATCAAATTCCTACTTCTAAGAATTCTTGTTTATGGCACCATCTCCTTTGCTTCCTACTCCTTTGCATCTCTATTCTATCCTAATCCTTTGTAATCTAATTACATATTTCAAATATAGAAAACCACAATTTTCAATTGAGGGCAGTAAGATGATAAAAGAAATACATGAGAAAGAAGAGATAGGCAGGGACATACATGCCCTATTTACCATAAAATAAGAAATCATGCATGCTCAATCACATTGGGCCTAAATCCATAATCATCCATCATGCCTTTCTATACACCCCTTGTTAGAGATATGCCCAAAAGTCAATCGCCTCAGGCACTTAGTGTACACATTCATAAAGGCATTCTTTCATTATATTAATATTCATTTGCATATGAATTTATATAGATCTTAAACTGATTAATGAAAGTCCATGATATGAAACATAGCACGAAGGAAATCATGATAGGATCATGTTAATGAGATTCCTATCATGTGTAATTATATTAGTATCTAAATTATCCCTAGTCATAGGATCAACAAGATGGGAGATTGTTGATCCGGATAGATTAGCACATGTTATACTCCTTGATTGGATCAAACAGTAAATCTCATATGCTATGAGTATAAAATGTTCAAAGTTAACATGTGGATGCTTGCTAAGAGTAGTCAAGTACATTCGACAACCTGATTTTCTCCTCTCTTAATTTTTGATCAATGAAACTGATTTTTTTTTTTTGGATTTAAAAGACCCCAAAAGACAAAAAAATGACAAGGAAAAATTTTTGGGAGAAGAAAAATTTTTGGAGACAACAAGAAAATTAAAGACTTTAATTTTCTTCTTATATGAACATACACCATTGCTATCACTTTGAGGTATGTTCAAGCCATCTCCCTAGTGATTTCATCCTCTCATCTTCGCATGGATATTGTTAGAGACAATCCAAGATTGGATTGTTGTGGTTTGCTACAACCCAACAAGATGAGAAGTTGAAGAAAAATCAAGAAATTATAAAAGTATAAATTCTAAATTTTCTTTGGTTAAATTAGTTTTAATTGGCACATGTGTAATCCTTTGATTCGGGTTTTGAAAATTTTTATTTTCCGTTGCGTTATATGTATATGATACATGATCAAAACCCATCAGTTACAATTCTCCCCTCCTTCTAAAAATTTCATCCTCGAAATTTGATACCTGGGAACAAGTGTGGATATTGTCTTTTCATATTCTCTTCTGTTTCCCAAGTTGCCTCTTCTTGTGAATGGTGCTTTCATAACACTTTGACTAAGGGTATTTCTCTGTTTTTCAGCTGTTTTGTCTTGTATCCGATGACTTCTACTAGTTCTTCTACATAACTCATGTCATCTGCAATTCCAATGGCTTGATCTTTAAATACATGTGTAGGGTCTGATCTATATCTTCTTAGCATACTAACATGAAACACATTATGAATCTGAGCCATCTCTAGTGATAATGCCAACCTGTATGCCAATAGACCAATCTTTTCAAGAATTTCATAAGGTCCTATATACCTTGGCCAAATCGGATTATGCCTTTCCATGGTAACACTCAAAGAAATACCTTTTCTCCTACCTCATATTCCATTTCCCTTCTGTTTTGATCAACATAGCTCTTTTGTCTGTCTTGTGCTGCCTTGAGTTTGCCTTTGACTATCTTGATCTTGTCTACTGTGTCCTGTACTATTTCTGGTCCTTCAATCGCTCATGCACCTTCTTCATCCCAAATAATTGGACTTCTGCACTTTCTGCCATATAATGCTTCATATGGTGCCATCTGGATACTGCTGTGATATTGATTGTTGTATGCAAACTCAATTAGTGCCATATATTCATCCTAAGATCCTTTGAACTCCATAACACATGCTTTGAGCATATCCTCCAATGTCTATATAGTTCTCTCCGATTGACCATCTATCTGTGGATGAAATGCAATGCTAAAGTTCAATTTTGTTCCCAATGCATTTCGTAAACTCACCCAAAATCTTGAAGTAAATCGTGGATCTCTATTAGATATAATGGATAATGGAATGACATGTAATCTAACTATCTCCTTGACATATAACTTTGCTAAACTCTCTAGTGTACATCCCCATCGGATGGGTAGAAAATGTGCTGACTTGGTTAATCTGTCAATAATTACCCACATAGCATCATTTTTCCGTGGAGTTCTTGGCAATCCATAAGCAAAGTCCATTGTTATTTTCTCCCATTTCCATTCTGGCACTGCCAATGGATGTAGTTTACCTGCTGGAGCTTGATGTTCAACTTTAATTTGTTGACATGTTAGGCACTTAGAAATATATTCTGCTACGTCTTTCTTCATCCTTGGCCACCAATAATGAGGTCTTAAATTATGATACATCTTTGTCATCCCAGGGTGCATTGCATACGGTGCATTATGTTCCTCTTCTAGTATTTCTTAGCGCAGGTTTTCAATGTCTAGAACATATAGGCGTGACTTTAACATCAATATATCATTCTGTAAGTGGAAGTCTTTGCTTTTTCCCTGCTTTGCCATTACAATTTTCTCATGCAAATGAGGATCTCTGCCTTGTGCTTCTTTGATTCTGCTTATTAGTATAGGTCTAACCTGAAGGGTTGCAATCAGTGACCTACTATCATGCATTTTCAATTCAACATTCATAGATCGAAGCTGAATCAAATATGGAAGAGAAGTTGCTTGCAAGTGAGCCATACTACTACTGGACTTCCTGCTTAATGCATCTGCCACAACATTTGCCTTTCCTGGATGATATTCAATTGTGCAGTCATAATCCTTTAATAGCTCTAACCATCGCCTCTGTCTCATGTTTAATTCCTTATGTGTAAGTAGATAACTCAAACTCTTATAGTCTGTGAAGATCTGGAATGTCTCGCTATATAGATGATGTCTCCAAATTTTTAATGCAAATACAACTGTAGCCAATTCTAAATCATGCACTGGATATGACATTTCATGTGATCTCAATTGTCTAGATGTATAAGCTATCACCTTACCATGCTGCATCAATACACATCCCAAGCCTTAGTGTGAAGCATCATTATATACTGTAAATCCTCCTATGTCTGTTGGAATAGCTAACACTGGTGCAAAAGTTAGCCTGTGTTTTAGTTCCTCAAAACTATTTTGACACTCTGGAGTCCATTTGAATGGCACATTCTTTCTTAGCAATTTAGTCAAAGGGTTAGCAATCAATGAAAATCCATCAAAAAATCTGCGATAATACCCGGCTAAACCCAGAAAACTACGTACCTCTGCAATATTCTTAGGAGCTTCCCAATTATGGCCTCTATTTGCTTTGGATCTACCTTTATGCCTCTGCCTGATACCACATGATCTAACCAGAATTCATATTTACTCAATTTAGTATATAACTGTTTCTCCCTCTATGTTTGCAGTACAATCCTCAAATGTTGTTCATGTTCCTCTTTATCTTTTAAATACACCAGTATGTCGTCAATAAATACTATAACAAATTTATCTAGATGTGGTTGAAAGACTTTATTCATTAGTGCCATAAATGTAGTTAGAGCATTAGTCAACCCAAATGGCATTACTAAAAATTCATAGTGTCCATTCCTGGTTTGAAAAGCAGTCTTTGGAACATCTACCCCTGTTACCCTTGGCTGATAATAGTCCGACTTCAAGTCAATCTTGGAAAATACTTGGGCTCCCTGTAATTGATCAAAGAAATCATCTATTCTGGGCAATGGGTATTTATTCTTAACTGTCATTTTATTTAGCTATCTGTAGTCAATGCACAATCTCATAGTACTATCTTTCTTTTTAACAAAAAGCATTGGTGCTCCCCAGGGTGAAGCACTAGGTCTAATATACCCCTTGTCAAGTAATTCCTGCAATTGAGTCTTCAATTCTTTCAACTCAACTGGAGCCATTATGTAGGGTGGTACTAATATTGGTGTTGCCCCTAGTACTAAATCAATAGTGAACTCTATCTCTCTAGTAGGTGGAAATCCAGGTAGATCATTTGGAAATACATCTGGAAATTCATTCACTATTGGTATATTTTCAAGTGAACTGTTGGTGGTTCTGGTGTTAGTCACATGTGCTAAATATGCCTCACATCCACCCTTGATCATTCTAAATGCCTTTATAGCAGATACTAAACATGCAGGTACA
>CATIWF010148736.1:0-13397 GCA_949630135.1 Balakata baccata | reverse complement strand
TCAAGAAATTATAAAGGTATAAATTCTGAATTTTCTTTGATTAAATTAGTTTTAATTGGCACATGAAAATCCTTTGATTCGGGTTTTGAAAATTTTTATTTTCCGCTGCGTTATATGTATGTGATACATGATCAAAACCCTACAGCTTTCACTCTTGCTAGAGATTCCCGAGTAATGATCCTGACAAGAGGCCGTGGGTATACTCTCTTTCTATTAGGAGCGGTGAATCCTCTTTTGGCTACCGAATTACCTTCAAATACCTCAAGCTATACCCAATCACCACCTTATAAGCAACCTCTATGAGGCAATAAGGAATGGAGTCAAAGCACAGAATCAATATCCAAGATATCCTTGAGTACCTCAAGTCTAAAGATACTTCATTTCAATAGATAATCCATATGATCGTCTCATAGTAGGTCATCCAATGTACTTGACTACTCTTAGCAAGCATCCACATGTTAGCTTTGAACATCTAATGTTCACAGCTTATGAGATCTATTGCTTGATCTAATCAAGGAGCATAACATGTGCTAGTCTATCCTGATCAACAATGTCCCATCTTGTTGATCCTATGACTAGGGATAATTTAGATACTAATATAATTACATAGATAGGAATCTCATTATCATGATCCCATCATGATTTCCTTCAGGCTATGTTTTATATCATGGACTTTTATTAATCAGTTTAAGATCTATATCAACTCATATGCAAATGAATACTAATATAATGAAATAATGCCTTTATGAATGTGTACACTAAGTGCCAGAGGCGATTGCCTTTTGAGCAATTCTCTAACATAAAATTCATCACAAGTTATATATGATTCCTAGCATTATTAATTCAATATGATTGGAAATACAATCGCGCTAATAGATGACCAAACGGAATCATGGCCTCATTAAAGATCCAAATATGTCCCAGAAATTACCAATTGATTAGGAAAAAAAATGAAATGGTAGATATGATGTAATGATAGAAAGAGTTCCCACTAATCAGAAAGTATCTGATTGAGTTACTAGACCAAAACCCCAAAAGGAATATGATAGTCATATCCTTGCCTATGGTGTATTGTACAATGGCAATTGGCTTTAGTGCAAGTGGGAGATTGTTAGAGATGGGCCTAAAAGGCAATTGCAATAGGCACTTAGTGTACACATTCATAATGACATTCTTTCATTAATTTGATATTTATTTGATATATGAATTGATAGTGATCTTAAATCAATTAATGAAGTCCTTGATACATAACATAGCTTGAAGGAAATCATGATGAGATCATGATAATGAGATTCCTGTCATGTGTAATTATATTAGTATCTAAATTATCTCGAGTCATAGGATCAATAAGATAGGACATTATTGATTCGAATAGACTAGCACATGTTATACTTCTTGATTGGATCAAACAATAGATCTTACAAGCTGTGACCATGAGATGTTCAAAGTTAACATATGGATGCTTACTAGGAGTAGTCAAGTACATTGGATGACTTGTTATGAGACAATCATATGGATTATCTATTCAAATGTCAATAATAGTCTCATCATAGCAATAGTGCAAGTATCCTTAGACTTGAGGTACTCAAGGATATCTTAGATACTGATTCTATGCTTTGACTCCATTCTTTGTTGCCTCATAGAGGTCACTCATAAGGTGGTGATTAGATACAACTTTAGGTATTCAAGGTAATTAGATACCCAACAAAGGATTCACCGCTCCTAATAGAGAGAGTGTATACCCACGACCTCTTATCAGGATCATTACTTGGGAATATTTGGCCAGAGTGCAAATTGTTAGAGAGGTGCCCTAAAGGCAATTACCTTAGGTACTTAATGTACACATACATATAGGCATTCTTGCATTATGTTGGTGTTCATGCATACATGAATTGATATAGATCTTAAACCAAATGATGTAGTCCACGATATATAACACAATATGAAGGAAATCATGATGAGATCATAATGGTGAGATTCCTATCATGTGTAAATATGTTTATATCTAAATTATCCCTAGTCGTAGGATTAACAAGATGGGACATTGTCAATCCAAATAGACCAGCACATGTTATATTTCTTGATTAGATCAAGTAGATGACCTCATAAACTATAGACATGAGATGTTTAAAGTTAACACATGGATGCTTGCTAAGTGTAGCCAAGTATATTGGATGACCTGCCACGAAACAATCATATGGATTATCTATTAATATGTCAGTGATAGTCTCATCATAGACATGGTATAAGTATCCTTAGACTTGAGGTGCTTAAGGTTATCTTGGATACTGATTCTATACTTTGACTTCATTCCTTGTTGTCTCTTAGAGGTCACTCTTAGGGTGGTGATTGGGTATAGCTTGAGATATTCGAAGGTAGTTGAATAGCCAATAAGGAATTCACCACTCCTAATAGAAGGAGAGTATACTTGTGGCCTCTTATGGAGAGCATTACTCAAAAATCCTTGCACGAGGTGGACATGCCTTGAAGATGGTCTTCAAGGACATATCTTATTAGAGTAATGAGTCTCATGGATAAGAAACTAATGTCACTTGGACTACGTGTGACATAGTCAATCTAGTGGGAGTTAACACATTATCTATACTTGGAACCAAGTGGGGTATAATGAGGTGAAAGGATAAACTGCACAAATAATTATTCTATGGAAGCATTTGAGTCAGACCACTCCAGTTAATTGGGAGTCATGTTGTGTGGCTAGATATCGCTATTGACTTGCTCAATGTAATATGATAAATCAAGTGGTCAATATAACTGGAAACTTATTGGATCATGCATAGAAGAGTGTGATGAAAGAGTAAAATGGGCCTTGGATTTGATCCAAGTTTAAGAGAAAGAAAATCTGGACTAGACAGTTTTGCGAATGTGGAAAAGTTTCCCAAACGCGAAAGGCATCGTGAGCATGAGATGCTCAATGTGAGCATGGAAGCGGGATGGGCTAGCAGGCTAGCAGTCCGAGCCACAGGCCCGTGTTGCACGCTACAGGCTTACCAACGAGCAAGGAGTAGGCTCGCGCGGCTAGCAGCCTTAGGTTCTCCTTGTCGAATTTGGACTCCTTTTTATATATCCTACTTAGAATTGGATTCCTTATGCCCTAGGGCAAATAGAATACATATAAAAGGGATTTTAAGACCAAAAACACAGCAGCCCATATTAGAGAAAATTAATTTACAATTAATTATCTTCTTCTTCTTCTCTCTTGAACATTAAACCATACTAGCACTTTGGTTGTTTGTTCACCAGATGCCATATTCAGTTTCCTTCATCCTCTTCATACAGATATCGATATAGACATCTAAGTTAGGATGTTAGTAGTTTGCTATAACCCAACAAGAAGAAACAAGGTCACAACATGAGAAGATCAAAAATAAAACAAGGTAATCATCTTCATCCAAGTAGTTGATATATCTAATTTTAATGCACATAGGATGATCCATTGGTTTTAGGATTTCTAAATTTTTAATTTTCCACTGTGCTATACATGTGATGCATGTTAGAAACCCAACAGAAATGTATAAAGATGGTATTCAGTGACATGTTTAATTGAATAATGAGTCTCTATGACTAGATCTAATATCATTTGGGCTAGGTGTAACGTAGTCAATCTAGCGAGAGCTAACACATAGTCCATGCTCTGAACCGAGTAGGGTATAGTATGGTGAAAGGACAAATTGCATGAATATTATCTATGAAAAGGTTTGTAATCAAACCACTGACTTTCCGGTCAATTGCGAGCCATAATGTGTTGCTAGATACTGCTCATGACTTGCACAAATTAATTGTTAATTTGAGTGGCCAATATAACAAGGAATCTAATGAGTCACACACTTTGAAGATGTGAAGTGGGAATAAAATGGGCTTGGATAGGATCCAAAATTATGAGAAAATTATTTGGGGTTGGACTGTGATGGGATCGCTAAAAAATTATGGAAAAATATCTTAGAGGAGTGCGTGGGCCCTCATTGGCATTGGGCAATGTTGCCAATTGGGCAGCATTGGCCTAATTAGGCAATTTAGGCTAAGTTGGCCCCTAATGCTATTTTGGAACTTTTCTTTGACTTAGGTGTTTGGGAAATGCCTATAAAACGGGTTTTTCACCAGAAAATTTGCCATAGCCTCCATGAAAATTGATTGTTAATTTTCTAAGTATTTTTCTCGAAGAACAATTATTTTGCTAGCAAAAAATAATTGTTCAAGGCTATTTCCTAGGAGGTTTTCTTCTTCAATCTTCATGTGGATCACCATTAGCATAGATTGTTACAATTTACGACAACCTGATAAGAAAAATAGGTGAAAACAAGTCAAGAAATTAAAGGTAAAATCATCAAACCTCATTTATAGTTAAATTAATTTTGATAATACAAGTTGAATCCTTGGTTCGGGTTCTTAATTTTTTTATTTTCCACTGCGTTTTTATGTTTGAGATAGATGTTAGAAATCCAATAGCTTTTTGGGAGATTTTTTATATTAAACTTTATGCAACGGTTATTGAGAAAAGCAACTTCATAAGGTGGTGAATACGCAACGGTTTCATATGAACAACTGCTGCATAAAAGTAACTAGACCCATATGCAGTGGTTTTTTTGCAAAACCGCTGCATATTCTCATTCACTTTAATAACAAAAATTCCATCACATTTTTTAGGTAGCATTTTTTCCTACAGCCAGTGCATATAATCAGTCTTCTATAACTCTTTTTGTACTAGTGACTCATCTTGGTTTCCATTTCTAAATTTACTAATAACCATATTGGTAAATTTGAGTTCTAAAGTTCAGTTCTTGTTTATTGCCATTATTTATCATGCCATTAAGCTCTTAGGCAATCTAGTATGTTACCAATTAACTAGAATCACAGTCCATGACACCCACACCATCATCAATTTATCAAGCTATGCAGTCAACAATCATATGTTTACTCATTTCGGATTTGAGTGAATTTAGCATATCGAAAACACATTATTTTATCATACTTAGTCTTAGATTTCATTCCTTCATACATCATTCATAGGCACAATCAATGCACTACATATTCTCATTTATACTTTAGTTACCAATCTTTTCTAGTTAACATACCATTATCGTATTTTCATGCCATTGAAGGAGTTAAAGAATGCCAATGTGATCTTATGTCTTACGAAGCAACCTCAAATCTAAGCTTTTAATATTTTCCTACAACCACTGCATATAATCAGTCTCCTATAATTCTTTCTATACTAATGACTCATCTTGGTTTCCATTTATAAATTTACTAATAACCACATTGGTAAATTCAAGTTCTAAAGTTCACTTATTGTCCATTACCGTTATTTATCATGCCATTAAGCTCTTAGACAATCTAGTATGTTACCAATTAACTAGAATCATAGTCTACAACACCTATACCATCATTGATTTATCAACCTATGGGGTTAACAATCATATGCTTGTTCATTTCGGATTTGAGTGAATTTTTCACATCAAAAACACGTTATTTAATCATACTTAGTCTTAGATTTCATTCCTTCATACATCATTTGTAGCCTGTAGGTATAATCCATGTACTACATATTCTCATTTACACCTTAGTTACCAATCATTTTTAGTTAACATGCCATTATCATATTTTCATGCCATTTAAGGAGTTAAAGAATGCCAATGTGATCTTACATCTTATGGAGCCACCTCAAATCCAAGCTTTTAAGCTTGCCTAGCCTTCTTTGGCGATAATTTCATCTTCTGAGCCATCATCTACACATAACCATAACCATGGGTTAACATACGTAGCTATTCAATGCTATATAAAGCTAGGTAAACATGGATCTAACTCAAAACCCTTCAAGTTATGTATTTTCTTTCTTAAATCATGCTAAAAACGTGTTAGTTAACTAATACTAGTCTCAAAGGGAGTTTTTCCCTCAAGAAAACTTATGATCCCCTCTCATCTATACCCATTTACAAATGGGTTTCTACCCATTTCGGGTAAACTATAACAAATCACTATGAATCAAGCAAAAGAAATAAGGAGGTCTATTTTCTTACCCTTAGATTGTAGATAACAAAGCTAACTTTGTTGGAGAACTCGGGCTTCCTCGAGCTCCAAGTTCTCTCTCTCTAACTCTTTTTTTTTTCCTTAGCAAATCTCCCAAATCTATGCTTAAATCTTGATCTTTGGTGTTAGATCTTGTGCTTATAGGCTTAAAACTCATGTGGCAGATGGAGTTTCAGAAGATTGGAAATGTTTCTATAGTTTTGCTTAAGTGGGGGCTGATAAAAATGATTTTTATGACCAAAATGAGAGACCTGGGTATTTATATACCTAACACTAAGCACGGGTCATGCAGCCTGCATAGGTTGTGCCCAGTTCCCTAAAAATCTCATCTCGAAATGGCATGAGTCGTGCGCAATATCTTCAGCTACATATCCTGCACGGGTCGTGCACAGTGCTTAACCTACACGAGCATGCAACTTGCACGAGTTGTGCATAGCTCTGACTCATCGTTCTCTTTTGTTTTTCATGCCACTTACTTTTTTTTTAACACCGCAAATGATCACAACAATTTTCAAACTCGTTTATGGGCAGTACAGCCATAAGTATGATGGTTTAGGTTTATCCATTTTTATTCTTTTATTATTGTCATTGATATTGTTAATAGAACTAGACATGTCAAGAATATAAATTCCATTGCAGAAAGTTCTAGTATTATGAAGAATGTCATTTAATATTATTGAGAAACCATTGCTTTTAATTATTAAATCAAATCCACTTCTATTCAAACTAGAAACAGAAATTATATTCTTAGTCAACATTGGAATATAAAAGCAATTATCTAATTTGATTATAAGCCTACTTGGAAGGGTCAAAACATACATTGCCACAGCTAAGGCAGTAACTCTTGCTCCGTTGCCCATACATAGGTTTGACTCTCCCCTCTTGAGTTGTCTATTGTTCCTTAGGCCTTGCATATCAGTGCATATATATTAGCCTTAACCGGTATCCAATACTTAAATGTTATTGCTAGAAACAGTGTGAATATCAATAACAAAAATACCTAAAGTAGATAGGGTACCTGATGCCTTGTTCTTAAAGGACACTAAATAGGCCTTGCAGTTCCTCTTCCAATGGCCATCCTTGCCACAAAAGAAGCAAGTCCCTTTTGGGACAGTCTCTTAGGCCTTCTTCTTAGCCATACCTCCCTTAGTCTTTGTGGACTTCTTCTTCTTCTTCTACTTCTTACTCTTAGAACTCGAAGAGTCCACCAGCTTCATAGTCTTACTTTCCTTCTTGACAGAATGTAACGTTCGCTAATTAGGATTTAATTAGAATAAATTATTTAGAGAAAAAAATAAATAAATAATAAATGGCTCAACGAAAAATTAAATAAATAAAATTGATTGATGTAGTTAATTTAGTTAAAATGGAACAAAACGATTAAATGATGATGATGATGATGATAATAATAATAATAATAATAATAATAATAATAATAAAGATGGGACAGTAAAAAAAAATATGGTGGAAGGAAATGAGTGGGGGAAGGTCAAAAATTAGGGTTTTAACCAATTGATCTCTTTTCACATTTCTTCTACTTCTCTTCATTTTCACTACTTTTCCTACAAGTTTTAGCCATAATCCATGTTTATTGATCTTTGGTAAGCTGATTAATCTCTCTTGAGTTGTAAAAAAATAGATTAAAAGTTGTTGGGTGTGTTGCTAATAAACATATTTCTTCTTAGGAACTCTATTTTATGGTAGAATTTTGAGATTTATTTTTGTAATCTTAAAGAACAAATTTTAAGAAGTTTAAAACATGAAACTTGTAGATTTTGTCTTATTTATATGCTTCCAAAATAGTTTTGAATGATTTTATGTGTATAAAAAGATATCCTTAAAGAAGTGTTATCGGTTCCAAATAGTGTACCAACAGATTTTAGTACGGTTTTCATTTATTTTCACCCTGTTAGAGGCCTATTTAGTAGAAGCTTGAACCATAAAAGTTGTAGCTTTACATTTCCTCTATCATTACACCAAATTTCGTGCCCTTATGCTTGGTGTAGTTTGAGTTATTATGAAGATAATCACGATTATTCCTTTGATCATAGTTGTTTCTTGTGTATCAGTGTTACTCCAGCTGTTTGGTCCTTATTTTTGAGCTGCTTGTGTTCTGAATTAACTAAAGTGAAAAAGTACCATAATTTTAGCCATATATCTTAGTTAAATTTACGTAAAAACCTAACCTTAATATGTTAAGCAGTTTATGACTTATGACAACAATAATGAGGACTAGTCGGGTTATTACCCTGTGTTGGACCAGTTAGATATTCTCTCATGTCTAAAGACCTTAGAGGTAGCATACGGAAAAGTTATAAATATGAAAATTGTTCCACATTGACCTCTATAAGTTTCTACAAAGTTTTACAATAATATAACTTGCACGTTATATGATACGAATTTTTAAAAGAGTTTCAAAACTGTTTAAGGGCGTGAGACAAGACAACGTTTGAAATTGCACTAAAAATAGTGTAATGCTTCAAAAATTATCAAATGTTAATATATTATAGTATTATGTGTTGGATTTAATTAGAATCAAGAATTACAAAATTGGATAAGTATAAAAAAAGTTATAGGTTGAACAGTCCTAAGAGGCCATATTGCCACTTATTAGAAAATTTAGTTAATTGTTTAAAACAAATTGAGAATATATATTCTATTGATGTATTAATCAAATGTGCGTTCAAATTAGGTTTACAATCAATATAAGACCCGCAAGAGCTACAAGTTCCACAAATTTGGAGTTGGTAAAACATTATTGAGGTTTGTACATAATCACATGTGGATTTAATTGAATGACTAATATTTGTGACTGCATGAGTTAAATGATGAACCTATGTCTTATTAAAGATGAACCTATAAGTTGAAGATGATGAATTTGCAATGTATGGAATGTATTATGGGTGATTGTTAATGTTGTAGGTCGGTTCCACCTAGATAAACCCTATGGTGTTTGTTATGTGATTTTCTTTATGAGTTTTAAATTATGTATGTTGAATTATGCAATGAAATAAGAATTGTGACTTTAGATTATCAAAATTTCATAAGATTGTTGTTATGAATTATGTGTTAAAGTTGTATATTTTATTATAGAAAATTATGAGAAGGATAAAGCCCAATTACTCTAACTGGGACTATAGCTGGGATAGATGGCATGCCATTGAAGGAGTTTGGTATCTCTTAAGCCTAGAGTTGGCCATTTGGGGATGAGACCCATACATTGAAGGGTATGTCCAAAGTGGCATCCTCAGAGACATTAAGATGATATTTTCTCAGGTGGAGTTCTTGAGTGGCTCGGAGTAGCCTTAGTACCCATATCCAATTTAGTTCGGTTTAGAGTATAAGGGCAAAACATTTGTGACATTCCAACTTGATAAGTATTGAGGTAAGGCATGATGGAATAGTTTATATGAATTGAAGTACATTATTCAATATATGAAATAAAGAGTGGTATTGTGCTATGTTGACACATGTTTGTTGAATGTGGTGATACATATGCTTATGCATACATATTTATCTATAAATGTATATATTATTCATGCATACATGAAGATTTAATCAATATATTATTATGTACCACTATGCATTTTATGCTTAACATGTGGATATTGATTTCCTAAGTAGATTGAACATTGTATATCATTTGCTAACCAATAGAAAAAACCCAAGGATAAAACGGTGGGGTTGGTGATACAACTATTTCTTTTTGTTAATTTTTCTTTGGGTGGGAATGTTAAAAACATTTTAATTTTAGATGAATTTTTGTATAACTCTCGTCAGGTTAAGGCCTTTATTATATCTTTAAAAAAAATTTATTGTTATGCATCATCAAAACTCAATATATATATATATTTTGAAAAGTCATCATGGTCATGGTGCAAAGCTGTTTTGTTTTTTTTTTTTTTTTGTAGAGCACACTTTACATTCCATGCATTATACTACTTCTCTATATAGTTGAAGAATATTCCTTGATTATATAGCAGGGTATTACATTTTTGGTATCAGAACTAGGTTAGGCGATTCTAGACAAAGGCAGTGATGGGTTGTATCATAAAATATCGGATTGTCCTATATGACTCTAATGTGGGCTCTTCTATATCGGCATGTACGTACAAGAGAGATATCAACCTAGTTAGGCTAGTCTCCAAGGGTCAGCTTTTGCCCTATTTTCATAACCACCATTGGGAAGCTAGTATTAGGTTTTGAGGATGAATCATATTTATAAAATGCAGCGGAAATAAAATTTTCAAAATCCGAATCAAAGGATTCTACTTGTGCTATTAAACTAATTAAATCAAAATTATAGTTAGAAATTATACCTTTAATTTCTTGAACCAATTCTTCAAATTTTCTTCTTGTTAGATTGTATCAAACCACGACAATCCAATCTTGAATTGTTTCTAATGAAAATCCATGCGAAATTGAAGAAAGAAACCACAAGAGTAATGGATTAAACAACACAATATGCTAGCATTGTGTATGTTCTTTAAGAGAAATTCTAAGAAAATTAACTATTAATTTTCTATGGTAGCTCATCAGTTTTTCTAGTGAAAAATACTATTTGTAGGTGTTTCTAAACACCCTAGGGTTGGAAAAATTACCAAAATAGGTTTAGGGGCCAATTTGCCATTTTCAACCAAATTGGCCAAATTTAGGTCAAATCTGCCAGCACCCCAGCGCGCAGGCTCTGGCTTGCCACGAGCAAGCTACGGGCCCACGACACCTCTGAGCAATTTTTTCCAATTTTTTTTTCTTGTTATCCTATCACAATCCGACCCTAAATAATTCTTTCATATTTTTGGATCTTATCCAAGACAATTTTACTCATTCTTCACACCTCCAATGCGTGTGAGCCATTAGGTTCCCGGTTATGTTGGCCACCTGAATTAACAATTAATTCAAGCAAGCCATGAGCGGTATCTAGCAATTCATCATGACCCCCAATTGACCAGAAAGTCAGTTGTTTGACTACAAACCATTCCATAGACAATAATATATGCAATTTGTCCCTTCACCATCCTACACCCCACTCGGTTCAGAGCATAGACTATCTGTCAGCTCCTACTAAACTGACTACGCCACATCTAGCTCAAATGATGTTAGATCTTATCCTTGGGACTCATTACTCTATTAAACATGTCACTGAAAACCACCTTCAAGACATTTCCACTCTAGCTAGAGATTCCTGAGTAATGATCCTGAAAAGAGGCCGTGGGTATACTCTCCCTCTATGAAGAGCAGTGAATCCTCTATTGGCTACCCAATTACCTTTAAATACCTTAATCTATTCCCAATCACCACCTTATGAGGGACCTCTATGAGGCAACAAGGAATCGAGTCAAAGCACATAATCAGTATCCAAAATATCCTTGAGTACCTAAAGTCTAAGGATACATGCACCATTGCTATGATGAGACTATCAATGACATTTGAATAGATAATCCATATGATTGTCTCATAGCAGGTCATCCAATGTACTTGACTACTCTTACCAAGCATCCACATGTTAATGTTGAACATCTCATGCTCACAGCTTATGAGATCTACTGCTTGATCTAATCAAGGAGTATGACATGTGCTAGTCTATCCGGATCAACAATGTCCCGTCTTGTTAATCCTATGACTAGGGATAATTTAGATACTAACATAATTACACATGATAAGAATCTCATTATCATGATCCCATCATGATTTCCTTCATGCTATGTTTCATATCATGGACTTTATCCCTCATTATGTTATATGATACTGTCAAATGTGATAATGTTATATGATTCAAAAAAAAATTTATCCCTCATTATAAACAGGACTATGTTCCATTATATGCAATATACGACAACATGATATAAGTGATATCCATAGGTAAAAGGTGTTACAACATATGTGCTTTAAAATGTGAATTGTGTGCATAGTTAATATTGTTGAGTTTGCTTAATTGTTAAGTAATAGGATATTGTATAATATGAAGCATGAAATGACATGATCAAATGTTAGAAAGGTTAATTAGGGTGTTTGAATATGTGTAAATATGGTCATGAACAAGAAAATGGCAAATATGTAAAAAGGTGTACAATGCATATGTAAAGCTTGAGTTGTAAGCTTAGTTGTGATCCATTTTGGGGGATGATTTGAGTTGTGATAACTAGTTTGTATTTATGTTTAATGACCATGGATGATTTCTATATATGTTTAGGAACTATTTAGAAGTGAAATTTCGACAAAATTCAATCATAGGAACAAGTTATGCCCTTTCACCACTAGCATCACTGTCATGACCATGAAAACAATTAGTCATGACTGTGGCCATGA
This sequence comes from Balakata baccata, assembly GCA_949630135.1. Classification (NCBI taxonomy): domain Eukaryota; kingdom Viridiplantae; phylum Streptophyta; class Magnoliopsida; order Malpighiales; family Euphorbiaceae; genus Balakata; species Balakata baccata. The sequence goes on along the minus strand of CATIWF010148736.1, from coordinate 1,043 downwards.
AGGTCGTGTTTTAGATTTTTTTTTGGCTGAATAGTTCACGGCCAAGGCAAAAAGTGTCATGATTGTGAAGGGAACTGCTATAAATAGTCTAAGCTCTATTTATCTCATTTAAACACATTCCAAAAAGACCTAAAACCCTAGCAAAGCTCCAAATCCTTAGAAAACCAACCCCCTATATGATTTTGATGAATTCTAAACTCCCAAAACATAAGATCTATCATTTAAGAGCAAGAATCAAGCATGGATTTAGGAGATTTATCAAGGAAGAAGATGAAGTTAGAGAAAGAAAGTGTGGAGCTTAAGGGAACTCGACTTTTCCACCAAATCAACCTTATTTTCTTCTTTCTTTGGGTAAGATTTCATGTTTTTCCTCTTCTTTTAATAAGTTTGTGGTTGATTGGTGTGATCTACTCGAAATGGGTAGAGTTTGTAGATGGGTAAATTTGATATGGAATCTTGAGTATTCTTTGGGAGAAACACTTTAAAGGGCTAGATGGAGTTGATTTATATTTTTAATTAATGGATTTAAGTAAGAAAGAGCCTAGCTTAATGGTTTTTAGGTTAGGGTTTGGAGTATATGACTTTATGTAGTTAAAGATGTTGATATATTGTATGAGCTAATTAAAAATAGTTATGATTAAGTATAGGAGATGTCTTGGAAGGTGGAAATACCACTAAAGAGGACTAAGCAAGCTTGAAAGCTTGGATTTAGAGTTGGCTCCATAAGAGGTATGATTATATAGAAATGAATTTTAAGTATGGGTTTCTTATGTTTAATGTACCGAAAACCTGAAATATGTATGTCATGCCCACAAAATGGGCCTAACAGTTATCATGATTGTTTGGGGTATTAAAAAAGGTAATTTATATGAAAAAGATGTGACTCATGCTCGGTGTCGGGTATATATATGTTAGAGATGTGCCCAAAAGGCAATCGCCTTAAGCACTTAGTGTACACATTCATAAAGGCATTCTTTCATTATATTAGTATTCATTTGCATATGAATTGATATAGATCTTAAACTGATTAATGAAAGTCCATG
>CATIWF010148725.1:0-38541 GCA_949630135.1 Balakata baccata | reverse complement strand
AGAGTACTTTGCTGTTCTTTAGATTTCTATCTGATATGTTCTCTGTAAATCAGTTAGATAACTTAAACATCAAGTGTAATTATTGAAAAAATTGGGATCAAATTTTAATTTTGTAGATATCACATACTATTCCGAAATCGTTCTAGGAATTATTAGTACAATTGGGTTGAATTTAACTTGTCATTGATGGTTGATCAAGGGGTAACTTTCACTTATGAGAATTCTTGAGTTCGAATCCTCTCGCTACCCTCTACTAATTGATGAAAGTTTAACATTATTATAGTTTGCAGAAGAAGAAGTTGATCAACACCTATTAAGCCTCCTAAGAAAAAAAAAGGAAAAAAAAAAAAAAGGAACTTGGCATTGATTAGTTCATTTTTCATATTCAGTACAGGTTTCCATCATATGAAGTAAGTTGTGCACTAACAATAGCTAAGTTGAATACGTAATTAAGAAAGGATAAGTTAGAGATGGAAATGTGGATTGACAGCAATATATCTCTATTGTGATTTGATAGGAAGCACAAATGCATATTCTGATTTAAGGTTTGAATGAGAGCACTCAATTAGATAAGTGATTCTTCAGAATTGAATGTCAAAACCAGACATGTTCTCTGATGATCACTCTATATCTCCATCTCCATGAATTAACAAAGCCATACTTCCTATAAGTTTTAACTTGGCCAAATTTCATAATTATCAAAATAATTTTATATCAAATATACCCTCAAAAAAAAATTTAATTTGATTTGGTAGTTATTTGACACTTTGAACTTTTTTTTTTTAATTTTACATTGATAATATGTATTAATATGTATATCTGACATTTATTTTTTAAAATTAATATGATATTTTTTTTTGAAATAATGTGAAGTAGTTAAAAAATACATAAATTTGCACAAAATTATATATCAAAGGGTTATGAGTTTGCGTAAATATAAATATATCTACTCTAAATTAGTTGTATGTAAGCTAGATTTATGCAAATATAACTAGATCAATATAGACATAATTTCAATATGAGAGCCATATGGATAAAAAAAATAGATTCGAAGTGTCACGTTACTGCCAAACTAAATAAATTCATTCTGAAACTATATTTAATATAAAATTAAAAATATGTATATTTAATAATTAAAAAATAAAGAATATAATTATTTTAACACTAAAGTGAGAGTTAGAAAGATTTTTATGAAAATTGCACAATTCAAATTGTCAAGATTAAAAAAAAAGCGATATTAGTAATTAACAAAAAGTGAAATATGAAATCAAATCCAAGTATGCATACCCATCAATAAGAACGGATGAAAATCACCATTTACTCCTTGAGTACAATCACAGGCGCAATCAGTGTGTTATTATTATTATTAATTTTTTTTAATTCTTTTTTTAGAAGAATAAAAAGAAAAAGAATGAAAATCTAAACATGGGATTGTTGGGATGTGCTTTTTATTTTTTATTTTTTTTTTATTTGGACGTAAGTGCGGATTTAATTAGTTCTGAGGTGGGTTACCCACCTGCTTCTGTTTGTTTCTTATTTATTAGACGATATATGGAAATTTAAGTTATTCTCCTAAATTGTTAACAGTTAGATTTTAAATGAAGAAAATATTAATATTAAGTTAAAATAATTAAATTCAAAACAAGAAAGAAAATTATCAGAATTTTGTATAAAATTATTAAAATCAATTCAGGCTAGTTTTTAAACATAAATAACCAAAAAAAACTGATATAATAATTAAAGTATTACTCAAAACTGATAGTAAGTGATTTTAAAAAAAGAAGATGACTAAGGTTGATGATTTAATTCTTTAGCAGCAACCATATCAGAGCAGTTTCAACAGAGACCATAAGATCTCCAACCACTGCATCTTCACCTACCCCAAGCTAAGTATGAGAAAAATATTTCCAAATCAATTATATTTAAATATTTAATTATAAACATTCATATTTCCTATCTCATACACTCTACTGTGGTTTGATTTGGTGAGGCAGTTGAAATTCTGGCACTTGATTTTCCTTTTTTCTTAATTTAGTAAACTATATATATTTTGTTGCATAATTAATTCCTCACCTTCTATGAAAAATTTGGTGCACTAAACCTACTTCTTAACCTTTTTTTTTTTTTTGAAAATGGGAAATTTCATTTCAATAAGTGGCAAATATAGATATAGGACATTGTAGCTGACAAATTGTAACACGACACGATTAAACGATATGAAATAATATAAATTTAGACGAATATGGGTTATAATCATGTTAATACGATTAAGACACAAAAAAAAATTGTGTCATAAACGAATTTTTACATGTTTAATTTGTTAAAATACAATTAAAAATATATAAAAGATTTAATTATTTTATAGTCAAATTATATAAAATATTTAAATATACATTGTAATATTTTAAATATTTATATATAATAAATTTATAATACATTATGTTAAAATTAATTTTATTAGTATATTTTATCTATAAATCAATATAAATAAATATTGTATAGCTATTATTTTTATAATTATATTAATATTTGTATATAATTATGTCTTATATTGTGTATGTATACACATACAACATGTTTAATTGACTATGTTTAATAATTTCGTATAATATAACGTATACACGAGACACAATATAATTAAAGAGACATGAAATAAAATACAATACGATTAGATATGATATAAATTGCCAACTCTAGAGCCTCTTTAAAAAACTTTAGAAGATAAAATTGAAAGGAAAAAATTTAGATTAATTTCATTTATAATCACTAAACTTTATTCTTATTACAGTAAAATTACAATTTTTTTCATCCCAAGAAAGTTAATTAACTATATTTTCATTTTACTAAAATTATTTCTGGCTAATTTCCCTATTTAGATAACTGGAAAACTGAAATAGCAGCTGATGTATCACCGGAAATTGGCTTAAAGTAACTTTAGTGAAATAAAAATATAGTTGAATAATTTTTTTGAGACAAAAAAAAAGTTTTATGATTTTACTAGATGAAATTAACCAGAAAAAATCCTATATAATATTACAATTTAGAAGATAATAAAACCATTCGGGGCACATAATATCTCCTACTTCTTAACATTTGAGAAGCCATTCTGTATAAATTCAGAAATTTTTAAGTTGAGTTGAACATAAATAGATTATATTTATTTAGTTTTTATTAATAATTATTAATGAATAGCGATGAATTATGTAATGACAGAATTTTTTAAATTAAATTAAAGCTTGTGTTACAATACACCATATGTATTGATATATTTAAATTTTTATCTATAATAGTAAATGAATTAATATGGTTAATAGATTATACGTTACTTGGTCTAATTGTTATAATTAAAAATAAATAATATAATAGTTATAAATATTATGGTATATCGCTGTTGAAGGACTCTTAAATTAAACCATGGTCAATTGGTTATTATCTGAATTAGACAAGATGGAATTAACGAATAACTTTTTTTTTTTTTTTGGGAACAAAGAAAATAGTAATAATTTTATTTTTTCCGAAAATGACGGAATTATGAGAAAGAAAGAAAAGAAAGCAAGTTTTTGTTTTATTCAGAATTTCCACATAACATTCAATGAGCATTTAGGGGAGTGATTCATGAAAGCTTAATTAAGTCAATTATATTTTGAATTTGCCACCAAAAATAGCATTAGTTGGCCCGAGGAGTGCAGAGATTTTCAACCCCATAAATGCTATCAATATTTATTAATGTGCATTTTACTTATATTTTCAATATATATAAAAAAAATTATCTTCTAACTTCTAAAATACTATTGGTTCCTGTAATAAAAGTTACACGTCATTTTTACATTAAAAGTATACAATTATGAGAAAGTATACTAATATTTTTTATTTCCAATATTTTGGTATATTTTCTTTCAATAGTAGAGCCAAAACCCTTAAATTAGGAGATACAAAATGCAAGAATCTTAAGTTAGGAGAGCAAAATAAACTTTCAATATTTTTTATTATGGACAAATTTTAAAAAATAATATAAATTTATATACTATTATATACATTTTTAAAATTACGCCATTCTTAGATATTTTACTCATATTATAACTCATATAAAAATTACTAATTTATCAATTATTAAGAGTTGTATATAAAATAGAGGAAGTAAGTATTTTACAGTCATTTTATCTATACCTAAATTACTAATTTGTCTATTATTAAGAGTCATATAAAATACAGGTAGTAAGTATTTTATGATCCTTTTGTTTGTCTCCCCTATTCCCAATCATCTACATGCAATGCATGTGATTTTTAATAATTGGACTTATCATTGTTAAATAAATATTGTCTAGTAAATTAATTTTAATTATTTTTAATCTTTCTTCTTATATATTTTAATCTCTCTTCAATTCCTTTCAATTCTCCCTAATTCTTCTCCTCATCTCCTAATTTCTTCATTTCATCTTCAATCTCTAATCAAGATCCAAAATCATAACACTTGGTTAATTTTAATCTATAATTTTCTTTTCTTGATACTATATTAAAAAATGGTAAGATTCCTAATTAATGAAGTATATACAAATGAAAATTGAGAGAAATTGGAAACTACTTTTCCATATTGTAGAACTCAGTTGGTATATAAAATTTAGGGCATCTTATAGGCTTATAGCTAATGTTGCTTAAATCCACACATTAAACTCAATCATAGTACCAACACAATTCAACTTTCAATGCTTGAAAAAAAAATCAGAAAAATAAAATAAAAAAACCAAGTAAATAGAAACCTATTAGGCTCATTTCCATCAAAAGCCCATAAAATGACCCCATAAGAACCGGGTCCAGCCCATATAATGAATCCATTTGCAATCCTTGCTCACGAGTTGAGCTGTTATATGGGAAAAAGACATAAGTAACACGTTAAAATAGGGAAATTGCATATATATGAACAATAACAACTTGATTACATAAATATGATCTCAAAAATTCTAACATCCAAAAATAAATTCTTAACTCAGTGCAAAGATCATGCAATTACTCGTAATTAGTGGCAAAATTTTCGGCACTTTCCCTCCATAAATAGATGTACAGCGGTTCAAAATTTATTCAATGGCCAAACTTCCATAAATAGATATATATATATATATATATATATATATATTGACATTATATATTAAATTCTTTAAAATACTATACATTTAAAATTATTTTAATGTTATATAATTAATTATATAAAATATTATATATTTAAAATTATTTAAATATAATATAAAATTAATATTATGGTATATGTACATTATATGCATATTACATATTTTTAAATATAAAGGTACATCTAATCTTCTAATTTATCTATTTTAATTTTCATTTATTTTATATTTATATATTCAAATTTTTATTTCGTATTTGATGTGTTATATATTTATTTTATTTTTATTATTTAATTATTGATGGAGATAAAAATGAAAAAGCATTATGTAAAATAATAACTACAAAAATGTTACATGTAAGGTATATGTAGAGATCATTATCTACTTTTTTTGTTGAAAATATATTATAAAAACTCTGAAATTATATTTTTAAAACAACAACAAATTTATTAAACATATTATCTTAATTTTTATATTTTACTTATATGAACGTTATATGTATATTATATGCATAAAGTTTTACAGTTTTTTAAATCAGAACTGATAAAATATGATAAATGTTGAGTTCTTCAATTACATTCAAATTTAAAAATAAAAATAAAAAAAATTAAAAAGTATATGTGAATTATATGATAGTTATCTATGCAGTTATTATTATTATTATTATTCGTGTCGTATTCGTGTCAGATTTTATGATCCAAATACGATCTAAAAGTTAAACGTGTCGTGTGACTCATTTAATATTCGTATCAATCAGATTAATAAGTGGATCATATTCGTATTGACCATAATCGTATCATCCGAATAGATTGACACAAAGGTTTGGGAAAGATTTCAATTTTATAATTTTCATATTCGTCTTTACCAGTTATGAATTAGAGTGAAATAATAAGAGATCAAAATGAAGGATATTTTTGTAATTTTTCATATTTAACCTTGTTTTCAATTTCAATATTCAAATAAATAATATACTGCTATTAAATCATTATTTTCAAATATGATAAATGATAAGAAATAAAGATTCAAACAAATAAATATGGGGAGAGAGAATAAGCGAATTCGTTTTTTCCCCTTTTTTTCATTAAAAAATTTAATAAAAACAATTTAAATGTCACAAAAATTGATTAGTGCATGTTAATACTTTTTAAGATTGAATAGTGCTTTTAATTATTTTTTACCTCTCAGCTCTTGGAAATAAAGATAAATTTATAAGTAAATTTAATTTATCATGTTATTTATATAATTAAAGACAATTAAATAATTTGATTGGAGAGATAAGAAGAAATTTTATATAAAATTTATGAGCTCTCTTAGTTTTCTCCGTATGTAAACTAATATAATTATAAAGTAATATATATATATATATATTATATTTATATTAATAAATGATAATAAAACAATTATATTGAATTTATCTAATAATCTTTTTCAAAAGTGAATGAGCGGCAACATATGCAGACTGAAAAAAAAAATAACATTAGACAATTCATGGCATAATCCCTTCCAAAACCTAAAACAAAATCATAATCTCTTTTATCATTGATGGCATTTACCACATTCAAAGCATCAGATTTTATAATCACAAAAGACACGTTATTCTCCTTTATCCAACAAAACAAACACTCCCTTTCCCAAAAACCTTTTTTTTTTTTTTGAAAAAAAAATATATATTTTTAATTTTTTTAGTTTTAAAAACTATTTTTAATAAAAGTAGATAAATATTTTTTACAAAAATAATTTATAAAAAATTAAAAAAATTAATTAATTAAATAAAAAAATAATAATATTTTTTAGAATATTCAACAGAAATTTTAGGCCATATTTGATATTAAATTTCGGAAAGAACTATTCGGAAAGAAAATTTATATTTTTAACTTTTTTAGTTTTGAAAACGGTTTTTAATTAAAAAAGATAAATAAATATTTTTTCTAAAAATATATTTAAAAAAAATAATTCATAAAAAATTAAAAAAATTAATTAATTAAATAAAAAAAAAATTAAAAATATAATTTTAAAACAACTAACGGTAATACCAAATATCCCATTAAATACTCTAAAGACACCTTTATACCATGTGAAATTCACTTATAATTTAATTTTTTATTTTTTTTAGGAAATATAATTTAATTTAATAACGGAAAAAAAATTCAAATTCTTTGAAAGTTTTGGTCCAAATTTATTAGAGGGAACATTTCGATTTGGTAGTACTTCACTTCATAAATCATAAATCGTAAATACAAAATGAAGTGGACGGTTACTGTGATCCTCATCTGATTCTGCCAACGTACGAAAGCCAACAAAAAAAAAAAAAAGTCATAACGCGCTTGAAATACTCATGCTAATGAATTTGAATGGGACAAAATGGCGCGTGAGATTGACGAATCTTTGACTACTTCCAAATGTGCTTTTCTTACGGCGTCGTATCTTCTCGGGAATGCTGCATATGAGGTTTGAAATATAGACTTGTTGAAGTTTCGTCCGTTTCTGCTGAAGCTTCATTGCAACTCTCTGTCTGGTTATCGAAGATGATTCATGAACGAGTCCTCTCAGTAGGTGAGTCATTAAATATGACTTATCCTAATGCTAAAAAGTTTGTTGTTTGATAATCTGGTTGATTTATTTGTTTTGTTCTTGAGAAACTGCAAGGGAAGAAGGAGTGTGTTAGCCGGAAAAAAAAAATTGAAGAAAATTTTCCCTTTTGGTTGACTCTACTGCATTGGATTCAGTTCAGTCGAGTTTTATTTTCTCTGTTTTTTTTTCCTGCATTGTATTTCAATCAATCTGCTGATTTTTTCTATTTTAATTTTTGGGTTTTACTGTCCCATCATAAATTATCATTTAATGAAAAATGTTAATTTGACTTATTATCTTCAGGATTTTTTTTTTCTCTCAATCTTACAGGAAAAGGTATTTGCTTAGTCTACTGGATTGCTGAAGAATTGTAACTTGGGAAAATGGCATGTAATCAGATACAATCATGGACTTTTAGTGGACTAGTGGGTGCTTTTCTTGATCTTGCCATTGCGTTTTTGCTCCTCTGTGCATCAACTCTTGCTTATTTGACCTCGAAATTTTTGGGTTTATTTGGATCATGTCTGCCATGCCCTTGCAATGGAGTTTTTGGTGTCCCCAATAGCGAAAAGTGCTGGCAAAGAGTGCTTGTATGCTGCCCACCGGAGAAGATATGCTCTGTTCAATTCTCTGTTAAAAGGAGGTTCCCTTTTGATCCTATATGGGACCAAAACGTGATACCTCAATCTAATATCAATCAGGTGAACAAGAAAAATCATGAAAATGGATGTGTTGGATTAGATGATGATGCATCGTGTAACTCATTTCAAGAGAGGAATGAAATGGTTAGGGATGTGAAACAAGAAAGATTTGATATTAAGGGGAATGGAGTTTTCTGTCAGAAGGGGAGACGTGCTCTTCGGCGTCGTAGGAAAGTTTCTACAGATAATGAAAGGTTTTCTTCTGTTTCATCATATGATTCCTTTCAGTTGGGTGCTCAAGCTTTTACTCCGTCTCCTGCAAGTGTTGCTAAAATGGTGAATGCGAGTAATGAAGGCACCATTGCACCTGATAGTTCTGGCGGCGATGCTCTGCTTTGTGAGTATAAAGACAATCTTTTTCTATTATTGTTGGATCTACTTTTTTGTGTGAACGGTCATGGTTCTCATATTTTCATTTAATTTAAGTTTAAATTGTCTTTCAGAAGATGAAAGAATAGAGTTCTACAGCATTATACTTACGTTTAAATTGTAATTAATAGTTCCTGTATGAAAATTCAACAAAAAATTGGTTATTTTATATCTTTTTCCATGTCCACAAGATGTTCTAAATAGCAGACTCAAACTTTCAAACTATAGTCAGACGCTTGCTGAATTCCAATATAAGAGGCACTTTATCAACTTTGAGAATTTTGATAATTATATTGATAAATAATATAGTAATTGCCTACTTTGCAGTTTGATGCTTCGAAAGAGAAAGAAGTGCATTTCCCATTGATACATTTTGCGTGACAGAACAACATCCAGAATGCATCCAGTCTTGCATATTCACAAGCTACTATTATTTTTGCATATTCTGATTCTGTTTCTGATGTGCATGGTTATGTAAATTTTAGATGGGAGGAACTCTTCAATGGACACGGATTTGCTGGGCAGAGAGTCCTCTGGTTTCGAATCAAATGAACCTATGGATGAAAATAAACCCACAGATAATGTATCACCTGTTGAGGATTTGAAATTTAATGCACAGGCAGAGCTTTCTTATGGAAGTGATGAAAAGAATGCAATTAAAGTCTTGGAACAAGCACTAGAAGAAGAACATACAGCTCATGCTGCTTTGTATCTGGAGCTTGAGAAAGAGAGGAGTGCTGCCGCTTCTGCTGCAGATGAGGCCATGGCAATGATATTGCGTCTACAAGAGGAGAAGGCATCAATAGAAATGGAAGCTAGGCAATACCAAAGGATGATAGAAGAGAAAGCTGCTTATGATTTTGAAGAAACGAACATCCTCAAAGAAATCCTACTAAGAAGGGAAAGGGAAAAGCACTTCTTGGAGAAGGAAGTTGAAACCTACAGGCAAATAATTTTTGGGAGTGAACAGTTAGATGCTGATGCACAAGAAACAGGAAACTCATACAGCAAAAGGGCCTCCTTATTGCTATATTCAGGTGAGAATCCAATGCTGATGCCGCAAAGGATTACTAATTCCCTCTGTGAGTCAGAAAAGGTTGAAAATGAAAATAAAATTTCAGGATATGGTGCTAGATCTATTGGATTACAAGATTGTAACCTCTCCTTTGGGAAAGAGTTATCAATTCCAGAGTTGGATAAGGTGAAACAGGAGAGTATTCCTAGAGATCCGACCATTAACAGAAGTCATCAACGTTTGTCTGATGGCGGTGGAGAGATCGATGAGGAATTTGAAGAGATGAAGTTGTTATCTCCAGAAAAAAGTCTATTTTCTTTGGAAAGAGAGGTGAAGAGTCTAGAGATGCATTCAGAATTGAAATTTTCAACTGCAGAAGGATATAATTTGCATGAGAAACCTGTTACCTCTGTTGGTGAAATACAGCAGCAAAGTGATGTCATTGATACAAGCCAAGAGTGGCCATCAAACTCCATACAGACTTGTGAGGGAACCAAGAATATTTTTCCATCTAATTACGATGATCCACAGAAGGATGACCAGGATGACAATAAAATGTTCAACTTGAGTCCTCATGCTCATGATATTTATGCAAGTGATGATAAATTTAATGTGTGTTGTGAAATTGTGGAAAGTGAAAGTGAAAGGTTCTCAGAAGATGTTGCCTTAGACATCCCACTTACATGTGATAGTCCAGCCATGAGTAGGTCACATATTGAGAAGGACATCAGCAGAAGCTGCTCAGATATAACTAGTGCATTGCCACCTTTAGGTTGCTCACAATTGAAACCCTTGCTTTCTGATTTTCGGAGAAATTCCATGTCTGCAATTGATTATGAGAGGTTCAAAATTGACAATGAAATTGGCTGGCTGAGGGAAAGGCTAAGGATCATACAAGAGGGTAGAAAGAAGCTCAATATCTCTATGGAGCACAGGGAAAAAGAAAATGTTCAGTTGCAACTTTTAGATAATATTGTGAACCAGCTTCAAGAGATTCGGCAATTAACAGAAACCGGAAAAGCTGTTCAACAAATTTCATTGCCTCCTCCATCGTGTAAGGTGAGGTGTTTAATAATTCATTAATATGGTTAACTGACTAACAGTTTTATAAGTTATCTGATATCTACTAATTTTTTGTTCAGTTTGTTAGCGGATTTTGATAGTGATATGTGCCTGTTATTTATATATGCAGTAATCTGGTGCACAATAAATTAAATTCTAGAGAGATTTATTAAAGTTCATTCCTTGTTCTTCTGTTGGATGGATTAATAACCTGATTCTTAATGGAGATTTTCAGGTCAATTCCTAGTAAATTCATGTTACGATGTAATTTATGTTCAGTCTGCATAGATTTTTGGTCTTCTTTAAATATATTAGAGATTGCATATAATTGAGATTTATGCTATTATAACAATACAACCTTCATGATTATAGTTATTGAATAATTATAGTTTTTTTTTTTTTTTGCAAATATTAAGAACAACTATCAATGGAGAGATTATGTAACAATTGAGGCCCATTTCATGCAATCAGATTGCTGCTTGTGTTATATTCTTGTATTGATAACTTGGGAACTTGGTGACATTAATTGATCTTCTGGATACAGATACTTCAGCCATAATAACAGTATATTGCAAGTTCAATTTTTCATTCTGTTATGGCTACTGATGATGCTTTTGGTGCAACTTTTGTTTAATAAGTATTGTTGATCAAGCAACTATATATTTTTCAGATAATGTCAAAGAAAAGGCGCTGGCGGAGTGTCTCTTTAGAAGTGCATAGAAGAACTTAAATATTATACCATCCCTAATATCGTACAGGTTATGAAGCTGGTATGGGAAGGTCTTGTTCAAAGCTATGTTAATTACCAGGAAGAGTTATTCCAAGTTCTCCAAGCAATTTTCTTTGTACCTATTTTACTGATGGCTAAACCAGGGATGCCAGATCGTGAGAAGTCACACTTATACAGTTCGAGTAAGTACCACATTAGAAGTAAATTTCTGCAACAAACCTTTTTTTTTAATTTTCTCTTGTTGTTTTTTAGGTTCAGCCACTTGGATTGCAGCTATAATAAATTTGAATTGACTCAAATTTTTTGTTTTGAACATTTGAGTAGTTGAATCTGACATGGAAATTTTTTCTTTCTCCAGTCCTAAGTTTTTAATAGTTATACCAGCTATATTCTCTTTACTGATATTCGGTATGCAAATATTTTATCAGTTGCATTCATCAAGCACAAGAATGTGCTTATTTTATTGTTTAGTAGATAAGATGGTGCTCATAAATTGGTTAGTTTGGTCATATTTGGCATGTTAGCGCTATTTCAAATTGTTTAATAAGCATTTACTTATACTTGGAAAATCATCTTATCGTCTTGCTTTCACCCGTCAATGGACCAAAATCCAAATAGCTGCCTACTTAGTTACTGTACAATAACTTTCTTGCTAGCTGGTCAAAAGCAAGTTGCTGCCAATTGGTATTATTTATTTCTGAAATGGTCTGTGAGCTCGTTTTAACATTTCTATCGACAGCAGCATCTCTTGCATCTAGTGGATAACAACCAAGAGAGGAGAGGAAGACAGAAAGTAAGATAGAAGAGATTTTGTATTATTTCGTAGAGATGTACCATAGCAAAGAGAGCTCCAAAGCTATTGGGTTTGCAGTCACAATAATTGTTCCAAATCATAGTGACAATAGCATTATTTAGTTCTCAAGATCACAGTGTTCAAAGTTACTTCTCAACAGACAAGAAGCATGCATAAATTATTGTCCTCTATAACTCCTTAAAGAATATTAAATATAAATTAATTGCATAAAGTGAAGAAGCCTAAATCATGGACGGATAGAGTGACTGTAAGAAACTTTGTGCTTGTACCTACGCTGAGGTTCTTCTTTGAGGATAGCCCTAGCAAGCTCGAAGTATAGAGACAATTGCGCAAGCACAAACATTGTCACTGGCAAGCATAATGCCGCATACAATGGATAGGCTGCATTCATCAAGTCACCTTTGAGAACAAAAACATGCCCTGCACAGAATGAGACTAGCATAGAAGCTATGGAAAAGAAGAGTGATGTCAAACCTAGAAAAAGCCTCCTTGGTAATTTCATCGCGAAATCTATTTCTTCGAATCGAGAGGTGATAATACTAAGGAAAAAGATAAGTGCTGTCAGTGAAGAGCAGAGTGCTACAACAGCTGCTGTGGCAAATACTTTGAATGCCTTTTCATTTCCGAGAATTGGCTCGCCTGTTTCTTGATTTAATCCGCCAGGCACAGTTGCTGAAGTTGAGAAAGCAACTGCTGCAATGAGAGTGGCAACAACAGAACATGATTCAGATGTTTTTGTTAGCCACTCACTGCCTTTATTTACAAGCTGTTTATGCTCTTTGATGAAGATATCTTTTGCTGTTTCGCCATTGCTGTTGTACTTAACAAAGAAATTTGGAGGCATAGAGCTCTTAACAAACTCATACCACTTGATTTCCCATTGCATCTGAAGATCAGCTCCTGGAATCAGCCAGGGTTTATGATCTCCAAATTTTGCAGCAAGATGCAATGCGCTGTTTCCTTGGCTGTCCACTTGACGGAAAACACTCTCTTTAAGTATTGTTCTATTCATTAACAGTTTGAAGACCTCTGTTTGTCTGTGCTCCACTGCTAGGAGGACAACATTCTTATTATCAGAATCAAGGTCCAGCACAGCCAGAGGAAATGCATCTAGGATTTTATCTACAACTTCTGTAATTCCCTTCTTTGCTGCTGTCAGGATAGGTGTCTCCCTTCTTCTAATCTTTTGAGCTACGTCCTTTTTCATTTTCAGGGGCACCTCTGGCCATATAAAAAAGCGGGAAATTTTCAAGATATGGATATCCAAGAACTTGTTCACCATTTTAGAATAACATTCATTGATTCCCTACCTTGCTCGTTCGTGTGTTGGCTTTCAGTCAAGAAATTTGACTCACCATTGGTGTTTGTGATATCAGATCTTCCAGGCATTGATGGCTGATCTGCAATATTGGGATTCTGACCATTATATTTGTATCTATACAATGAAGCACTTCCAACAAGTTCGTCCAATATTTGAGCAGCCCACGTGTGTCGCTCTTTCTTTTCTCTGATTTCCTTTATTCTTAAAGTGCCTGAATGTTCAACCATTAAAAATGATGCTTACATGAATATTTTTCATTTTCACCATTTGGAAACAGTTCTTGAAATGCAATTGAAAGAAAATAGAGAAGGTTTATCTCTAGGAAATAGAACTGCCTTGAGTTGAAAAATATACAAGTTTGCTATAAGGAAAGGCTGAAGAAGGAAATACTTACCAAAACCAAGAATGATCAAAATGGCATCAATCATAAAAATGATGAACCGAAAACATGTTTTGTAAGTGGGAGGAAGAAAATGCTTCTTCTGTTCTTTCTTTGGTAAGTATGCAGCTACAGAAAAGCACAAATTAGTACGCACAGAAAATGTTATTGAACAATTTAGTATCCCTTTTCAGTATTGCAGTCAGCTTTCTGATGACTGAAAAATCCAGCCTGAAGACAATGAGCAAAAATATTTTAGAATAGCGAAATGAACCCTTAAGTTCAGTAAGCCTGGGCAACAATGGAGCTTAAAGAACACCGCTTACCATTAGATGTGCTGCTAGTTGGTCGTGGATTTTCTTCATCCATTAGATTGGCAGTGAAACATTTATTCATTTTCAGTGAAGCTGGCAAAAAACAATAAGGAAGTATGCAAGCTAGATCATTCAGGCTTTGCATCCGTGAGTGAAAAAACAAGTAGTACATATAATGTGTAAGATTAACCCACTTATTACTCGAAAGAAACTCCTGATCACTTGGAAGAAGTTTATGCATGTCACATAATTTGGCGGATAATTGAGACTTTTTTGGGCTTCTGAATCATCAGGGCATTCCTCGGGATTGGGAGTCTCTACCTTAAGCTTGTCAACAATCATATCTAAAGCATACAAATTTAGAAACACACCAACATTACTGTGACGATGACAGACAAATTAAGATGATGTCTTTATAAGACAGACTCTTACAGCGATAGATTAGACGGTCAAATGGTCCAAGGCGACTGCCACTCTTGAATGAGTTCTGCTTGTTGGCTAAAACATGGAGTGGAGACCGACCAACCTCATTGACATAGTATACCAAATTCGGATAATACTTTACTATCTGCCATGCCAAACCTATCAAACAGAAAACTGACATCATTCGACAGTACTTAACAATCTTAATTATGTTACCAAATTAAGAGAACAGCACTCACCCAAATGTTCTCCAGAGATGGCGGCATGAAGTAAGGTATCACCGTTCTTTTTTCTGCACAGGATATAGTCAACTTCTTTATGTGCTTGTATGTAAAGGAAATGGAGGCAGAGGAAAGCCTCTTTCCTGCCACGAAGAGCTGCCACGAAAAGGGGAGTTTCCCCTTCCAAATTTCGAGTATAAATGAGGCCCAAGTCCTGTTTAGCAAGGCAATGGCACATTCTGACATCCCCAATTGCAGCAGCTAGATGCAGTGGTGTGTTACCTTTGTCATTCTTAATATGGAGGATTTTTGATGCAGTTGATGATCCAATTATCTTGACAAGTTTCAACACAGCCTCGATTTGGCCATCAGCAGCAGCCAGATGGAGTGCAGTGTCTTGTGATATTGTTATTTTAACTTGTTGAAGTCTGTTGTTCTTCTTATATGCCTCAGCTACTTCATCCCACTTGCCTCTCGATGCACTTTCAAATAATTCTTCTTCTTCCATTTCACATGCTATCAATGGAACAGTAAGACAAATTTAAATGCATACATATCCTTTTCTTTTTCTACTACTTAATACTTTAACCGGAAAATTTTTTATATAGATCGAGTATATGTAGAACAGACCGATGAAAAAATGTCATATAAATTATTTTGTCTATATGGCATTCTGTCATTGGTTTATAAGAATTGATACTTTGCTTACTATTACCCAATACTTGATACTTGCTAACTACACATGTTCAATAGTAAAGCAATAAACAAGTAAAGAGGGCCTGATGCTAAAAGAAAGGAACTCGAAAATGTAAGAGATTGCTGTATCGGCAAGTTAATCACAGAATAATTACTTTTCCACAGCCTATAAAATGCCACCGTTTTATAATATAAAAATCATAGTAAAGTGGTAAATGGAAAATTGATTATGTTATCTGAAAAAGAAAAATAATAATACTATTGTGTTTATTAAAAGTGAAAGTAGCCGACTTTATCAAGGTGAATTTCATCTATATACTTCAACTATATAAATTGTAACAATTTAGTTTTTTAAAAATTGAATTGTTACAATTTACATAGTTGAAATGAAAATTCAGCTACTTTATCAAATAGAGCTCGGAGCCTTGTTTGTATTAGGGTTGAATTAAGCTAATGTTCCGCAAATGTCCATGATGTATTATGGACCATAGTCCAATTGGCACATGTGAGAACCAATGGCAATGTTGTAAATATTTATCATCCATGATAAAGTAAATATTCATTAATTTATTAAGAAAAGTTCATTAATAATAAAATAAAAATTTATTAATTTATTAAAAAATATTCATTACGAATAAATTGAAAATTAATTACAAATAAACTAAAGTTTATTATTTTATTAAAAAAGATTCATTAAGAATAAATTAAAAATTCATTAGTTTATTGAGAAATATTTATTACGATTTACGAATAAATAGAATGTTTGTTACGAATAAACTAAATGAATATTAGTTTATTAGTAAAAAGTTCATTAATTTATCAGTAAATGTTCATTTTATTTTTTTTATATTTAATTTGATGGACAAAAAATGAATTTTTATTAATAAACTAATGAACTTTTACTTTATTTGTAATGAACTTTCAGTTTTATAATTAAATAATTTTTCTTAATAAACTAATAAACTTTTTAGTTTATTCATAATAAACATTTTATTTATTTGTAATGAATTTTTCTCAATAAATTAATAAATATTTACTTTATTCGTAATTAACCTTCAGTTTTATAATAAATGAATTTTTATTAATAAACTAATAAATATTTACGTTATTTGTAATTAACTTTCATTTTTATAATAAATGAACTTTTCTGAATAAATTAATGAACATTTACTTTATTTATAATGAACTTTTAGTTTATAACAAATGAATATTTTTTAATAAATTGATGAACTTTTACTTTATGATAAATGATGAATATTTATAAAAATATCACCGTATTTTTTATAGTTATATAATTTTAATTTATTTACAAAATTATCACTGGTGCTCACACGTTGGATAAACCTTAGTCCATAATTCTATATGGACTAGGTCCAAGATATAATAATTGGTAATATTCTCTGTTTGGATATGCTTGATGAGCCACACAAATTATATTCTGGACTAGAATACATTATATACTAAGGTCCAAATGCTATATGGAACGGAGTCCAATATATAACAATTTGATGAGCTAGACCTCTAAAAAAATTAAGAAAAATATATCTGAATTTTCTGAAACAAAATATATTTGAATTAAATTATTGATTTGTTTATCAATAATATAACATGAAAAAGATTTATTATATATTATCTGTCAAAATACTAAAAATTTCCAATATATATTATCATAATCATATCTTACCATACTATATATAAAAGTAGGAGTAGAGAGACATATAAATTTACCTAAAATTCAACTTGATTGTATTAGTTATTTGAATTATTTTTGTCATTTAATAATTTAATTTATTAGTAAATAATATTAATAATTTAGTAATTAAAAATCTAATTCTATTAGAACTAGATAATTATATTTTATATATAAAATAAAGAAAACAGATAACTAACAAAAAATTTATTCGATTGAGTTTTTAAATACCATCAATTTGATGCTAGCTATTATAAGTATTAAATTAATTTAAAATGGATCATTTAAGAATAATCAAAATAAAATTAATAACTTAAAATTAGTTGATTATATTATATATAAAAGTAAAAATAGAGAGGATATGCAAATTTATCATAAAACCAATCTAATTATATTAGTTAATTGAATTAATTTTGTCATTTAATAATTTAATTTATTAGAGATAAAAAAAATCAGATAAATAATATTAAAAAAAGATAAATAAATAAATGAAAAAAATTAGGAATGGACAGTTAAAAAAATAACAATTGCATATCACAACAAGAAAAATCAGTCTATAGTAACAGGAGGTTTCGTCACAAAAGTGCAAATATTGCCAATAAAAGTAGTAGGAGGACAAAAAATTACCAAAAAACTAACTTGATTATATTATTTATTTGAATTAATTTTATCATTTAATAATTTAATTTATTAGTAAATAATATTAATAATTCATTAATTAGAAGTTCAATTCTATTAGCAATAAATAATTATATTTTATATATAAAATAAATAACTAACAAAAAAAAATTATTCGATTGAGTTTTTAAATATCATCAATTTCATGCTACTATTATAAGTATTAAAATAATTTAAAATGGATTATTTAAGAATAATCAAATAAAATTAATAATTTAAAATTAGTTGATTATGATATAATAAATGGAAATAGAAGTGTTAAAGTCAATCTAATTATATTAGTTGATTGAGTTAATTTTATTATTTAATAATTTAATTTATTAGAGATAAAAAAATCAGATAAATAATATTTAAAAAATAAAAAAATAATTAAATGAAAAATATTAGGAACAACGGTTAATAAATAACGATCGCATATCACAACAAAAAAAATCAGTCTATAGTGACAGAAGATTTCGTCATAAAAGTACAAATACTGCCATTAATTATTTTTAAAAAAAATTATATAAAAAATGGTGGTTAATGACGAGTTTAGTATCTAATAATTACATATAAGATACATAAATAGAAATCAATGACGGGTCCAATATTTTACTATATGAATAATACAAAAATAAATATATAAAAAATAGTAATTAATGACGAATTTAATATTTTAATAATTACATACAAAACACATAAATATCTAATATAAGAATAATAAAAAAACAAAAAATATATATAAAAAATAATAATTAATAACGAGTTCAATATTTAATAATCACGTATAAAACATGTAAATAAAAAACTAGTATATATAAATATAAAAGTGAAAATTGAGAGAGAAAAAAATGACCGTAAATTACTTTCTATTTTATATATCTCTTAATAATGGATAAATTAATAATTTGATAAAATTTAAGATAAATATGTATTGTTATAATTTAATAAAATATTATAATAAAGTGAAATAAATTCATAAAAAAATATATGAAAAACAAATAATAATTGATGATGAGCCTATCTCTACTCACTCCCAAAAATATTAATATATTTTTAATTATTTTCAAATATATGCAACGATTTTTTTTGTTGTTGTTTCAACCATTGAATTTGAACCAAATAAACCTATTAAGTTGAATAATTTTTTTATTTTGTCTAATAAAATTTCCTCCTTTAACTACTTATCAATTGTATTTTATTGTTTCTAATGAAGATAATTTTTCATTTTGATTTAATTGAAATACCGTATCAAAACTTAGACATTGAAGAAAGAAAAGATCCTTGAGGAATTAATTAAAATCCTTATCTTAGAGATTAGGATTTAGGATTTCATATCACAATTTAAAATCATATTTATCTTTAAAGAAAATGTTTGAGTGCTAATAAGCCACCGTCAAACTTACACCAATCATAAAAACATTTCAACCCTAAAATGAATACTTGAAGAAAAACTAATCAACCAACAATTAATTATAAATCACCTAAAAAGGTTAAAATTACCCCAAATAAGTACTTTTTTTAATAAAATAAAAAATTACCCAAAATCCATACATGACCAAATTAAAAAACCCATCAAAATTATCAGTCAATCTCACAAAAGCAACAAAGGTTGGTTAATTAAGATTAGGGTAATTAAGCATATACTAAATAAGGAATTAATGAATTTATGGATTGGAGAAGCAAGAGAGAGAGAGAGAGAAATATGGGATGAATGGGACTTATTCTAAAGTGATTAAATGCCTTAATTTAATAATTAATGTAAGCTTCTGTTACGGCACCCTTATCTCCCACTCTCACCCTTCAAATGCCCTTTTTATCTTTTTTTTTTTTTTATCATTTTATTAAAAATATAAATATTTTATAAAAAAAATGAAAATTGAATGATAATAGGACACGTTTTTGCCATCTATTTGAGTAAAATTTCATCTCCCAACTCCAAACCTTCGTTTTCACCAACTTCCATTATTATACCCACCACCATTAATTAACCACAACAATAAAATTATTATTACTATTACTTCATGAATTATATAATTATTTTCTACCTTTTTTTTTTATTTCATTTGATTTGGGGACTCTATGAATTTAAGAGCTCTAGAATCCCAAAACACCCTTAAATATTTGGAGGTGGATGAGCTAAATGAGGATAAATATGTCATTCTATATATTTCATGTTATTTAGGCTTATTTTTCATCACCATACACAAATTATCTTTTTTTTTTCTTTAAAGAACCATACACAAATTATCAAAATTGGAAGGGAGAGAAAATAAATAAATATATTATTTTATATAATCTCTTCATTTTTGTTTATTAATAAGGGTTTTAGAAATAAACTTCTTCCTTATTGTCATTTCATTTTTTGCATGCTCAATGTCAATTCTGCCTATCTCTCTCTAGGTAAGTCAATTTTTTTTTTAATATTAATTCAAATTTTAATATTTCTTTAAATAGTTTGTCTAATGCCTATTATAAATTCTGTTATCAGTGATTTTGCATCTGGGTTTCTTTTCTTTTTTCTTTTTAAATATTTTATTCTTATATGGAGGATATAAAACAAACAAACTTAATAATAAGAAGAATAATTCTATCGGTTATTCACATTAAGGTAATAATAAAAGTAATAATAATGTAAATAATGAAAAGTTCAGTATTGAATTTCATATTTCTAATTGTGGGCGTTTTTTTTTCCTAAAGGAGAGAGTACAGTTTTCTGTTTTGAAAGGTGAAGGTGGGTTAAGCAAAGACAGTTCTTCTTTGCTTTCTTGAATTTTGCTTTTGGGTTTTCTTAATTAAAGACTTTTGCTTTGCATTTTCTTGATTGATGGAGGACTGCCCTTCACAAACAGAGCCCCACCATAATATCTTCCATGTCAAGAAAATGGGTTTTCTTGAAGCCTGAAACAGTGTCAGATAATGAAGAAAGGCGAGAGCTTGAATATATATATATATATATATACTGTAGAGAAATGTTAAGGACTTTTTTTTCCAAACACTCATTTTTAATTAGTTGATGACGAGAAAATTATTTTTAAAAAGCTTTTTTTTTTATCTATTAATCAGAAAATAAATATTAAAAAATATTTAAAAAGAAAGTGATTATTAAAAAGTATTCTTTATCATTTCTTGTTTTGAATCTTGCAGTACCCATATCAGGGTATCTTTAGCATGTCAGGGAAATAGGCAAATAGCTTCTGCTAATATAGCATTGTATAGGCCTGTGAACTTGTTCTTTAAGAGGGAGAAAAGAGAGACCTTTTTAGCCATCTGGGTGTTTATTGATAAAGTCTGAAAGGTGTCACTTCTTTTGGCCTGTGTGTGAAAGGTCTGAACTTTTGGCTTTGATGGACTCTTCTTTTGGCTATGGCATCAATAGGGACTGTGAAGGGATTCATGGCCTTGACAGCTTTAATGTACCATTTGCATTTCTTGGGCTTCCAATCTCCTCTATTTTCTTGCAGGGATTTATTGGCTCAACTGAGGTTGTTGATGAACATCAAGTTTTTAATGATAATTTTGCTAGTTTTTTATAATCTCCTTACTTCTCAGCTGCAATCTGCATTAAGTAGTTAACTTTTGGTTTGTTTAATAATTTTTTTTTCAACTTTTCTGAATGGATTTGTCAGTTTGCATTGAATATTTGGCTTTTCTTTCTACTTTTTGTTTTGTTAAATAAAAGAAAAGTCTTTCCAAGTTATATATATATATATATATTTGGTATCTTATATTTCTTCTGTTATCATATTGTATTTGATAGTTCTTTTTGTTTCTCTCATGCTTTTTCCCATACAGTTAGTTACCCATCTGCAATGCAAACTTTCATCAGTTTGCTGAATTGAACTGTTTCTTTTCAATATTTAATTTCTTTATCCTGATTTCTGGTATTTGTTTCTAGTGCAGTGAAATAGCGTAGTGGGTTTTTTTTTTATGGTTGAATCGGTGGTGAAAAATAAAAGGTAGGCAATGGCTTCAACTTCTTTTGCTAAGCAGAATCCAGTGCATATGATTGAATCGGTCCTGAACTATGTTCAATATCCGGCTCCTCTGGCGAGATATGAGGATGTTGCAGCCGATCCTAAGCTCTTCATCGAAACTTTAAAAAACCTCCATGCTTCTATGCATACCAAGTTCATGTAAGATTCATGTATCCTTCACATGCCCCATTATAAGCTTCGGCTATTAAACCTTTTCATAATCTATGCAAGGAACTGATACATTTAATCCTTGGCAGCCATATTTATCTGCAGTAACTCACATGCTTATTGCAGACATGAAAATGTCTTTGCGGCTGAGTAAGATATAGTTTCTTTGTGCAAGGAAAAAATGACTTTGGGTTTCTTATCTTTAACTTATTGAGACTACTTAACAGTTAACATGGCTGCCTCCATTGTTTTATCTTATACTTAACGAATGCAACTGGAAATTCTGTATGAAGGTCTCAGTAATAGCTGTAGGTTATTGCTTCTATTGATAGTTACTTTTGTGAGTAACTCTAACCGTAAACTTGTCTAGCTTAACTCAAAGACTGACATAAAAACTTTGAGGTGTCTATATTGATAAATCGTGCTGATTTTTATTTATTTATTTATTTTTTATGTTAGTGGAGTGATATTAGTGCGACTAACTGAAGAGATTTGTTACTCATTCTTGGTGATGGTTTCAGACATAGCTACAGTTGATTGTTAATGAAAGGATCTACAAAGAATAATTCTACATTTGCCTTTATTATATGTTAACTGAAAAATTATTGGTTTAGTTTGTTTAACTTTCTTTATCTGTCCGACATCTGAGTTAATTCATTATTTTCAGTAAGCCGTTAATTGTCCTCCTGGGGACTGCATGTGCTTCTCTAAGATCTCAGTCAAAGAATTTTACAAACCATGTGCATTACTTTTCTTCAGGAATCTATATCCATCTTTACCAGGGGAGTTATTGTTTTCATAAGAATTGATTTTCCAGGATAACATGTTTGGGGTGGGGATTTACTAGCATTGTCATGCTTTTCTTGGGTAAGGGAATTGTTCTTTTCTCCTGTTTTGTTTGAATGTTTTTGGTGGCGTAGTTGCAACAGATCTGATCCTTAAAACTAGCCTCAATAGTGAATGTGAACAACAAAAGATTGGATGACTCTGAGCAAATTGTTTTTTGACTCTGATTTTGGCCTAACCTTACTAATTTACTTCGGTATTGGTGAAGAATTAATTTGTCTAATTGCATAGGGGCAGATCTCGTAATCTGTGCTGTATTTGTGTTCTTATCATAGGATTCCTATTATAGGAGGAAGGGAATTGGACTTGCATCGGCTCTTTCTGGAGGTAACTTCTCGTGGAGGGGTTGAGAAGGTAAGACATGTTTCCAAATTGCTTCACCCTTTTCCCTTGATAGAAATTGAGCTTTTGCATTAATGGGAGTCTTTACATTCATGTTTTGTCTGTGATGCCTCTTGAATAGATAAGCATACAATTGTTGCAAAGAAAACTTCAGTTGTTACACAATCAAATGACCATAATAGACATATATGTTTTGCTAATAGTTGACATTGAGCTCGTTTAAAGGATATGTTTGCTTGATTTCACCATGTCAATTGGCTGTAAGTTCACATGCATGCTTCCTAAGAGTAACCATAATTAAGTGCAACTGATTCATGGTTGCTCAGATTTCTCAAGGTTTTCTTTGAACTGCGAAGCTGATCTTGTAAGTGTCTCATTAGCAGATCCCTTTCCAGAAATTTTCGATTTAGATAGTATTTGTTTTTGGCAACATTGAGAAGTGAAAACTAACTGGACAAAGAGGGAATTCTTGACTAAAATATTTAAGAAGCAAATGCATTTCATAACTATGAGATGCAAGAAAAGAAAAAAAGAAAAGAAAATCTATTGTTATCTGTTCATTAATGTAGTATGATCACCAACTTCGCTTGCTGTTATCTTTTGATTTTGTGTTTTACACTGTATCAGGGCTTATTCACATGTCAATTTTCTAGTTCAAGACTAGATAACAATTTGCTAGTTCAAGATTAGATAGCAATTTGGTGTTTTACACTGTATCAGGGCTTATTCACTTGTGAATTTTCTAGTTCAAGATTAGATGATAATCTCTATATTACTACTAAAATTTCAGGTCAAACTGTACTTGTTAGACGTTGTTTGTTAATAATGAATCACACAGTTATGTAATTACAATTATTGGCCTGGAGTTGCAGATTGTTAGAGAGAGAAGATGGAAGGAAGTGACTGCCATTTTCAACTTTCCTTCTACTGCTACGAATGCATCTTTTGTGCTGCGAAAATACTATTGTTCCTTACTTCACCACTACGAACAGCTTTACTTCTTTAAAGCCCGGGGCTGGACTCCTGGTTCTTCTGGTGTGTTTTGATCACTCAACCTATTTCATTTGATGTTCCGTGATGTTCATATGTAACAACATGCAACTTATCAGCAGTTCCCTTGCCAAATCCATTAGTGTCACGGCTTCCAGCACAAGTCCCTGTGCAGCCATCACCTGAATATCAAGCAGCTACAGCCCAGCAAGAAAAGACAAACACTGCAGAGCTGTGTGGAGGTCTCTCTTGTTTGTTCCTTTTATTTTTCTTACCTTTTCCCTTTAATGCTTAAACTTCCTCCACCGAAACCTCAGAACATTGTGCTGTGCTGTTCTTTAGATTGTCAAATGAGTTGGGGAGGAAAGAAATTTGTTTCAATACTTTTTCTTTCAATTGGATTTTCCTGCTTGTAAAATCTTTTCTGCTGTTGCAGTAAGGGCAGCATCTTCAGGAAGTTTTGAAGTGATAGGGGTGATTGATGGGAAATTTGAGAGCGGATATCTTGTTACTGTCACAATAGGGACAGAGAAGCTCAAAGGTGTTCTCTATCAAGCACCACATAACCCATCATATCAAGTACTGGAGTATGCTACTAATCCTTCTGCCAACTATGCTGGCAATGCTCGTTCTGCATCAGGTACACAACGCCGTAGGCGCAGAAAGAAAAATGAGATAAAAAGGAGGGATCCTGATCATCCTAAACCCAACAGAAGTGGCTATAATTTCTTCTTTGCCGAGCAGCATGCAAGACTGAAACCTCTATATCCTCGAAAGGACAGAGAGATCAGTAGAATGATTGGTGAACTATGGAACAAGCTAAATGAAACTGAAAAATCAGTAAGGAATATGTTAAATATTATATTTAGCTTTATGATATGATTCTACTTGTTTGTAGTTAAAATTCTTGTAACTTATTTGATCATTCACTTATGGTCGTTGTTAAGCAGGTTTATCAGGAGAAAGCAGTTCAAGATAAAGAACGATACAAAGCAGAAATGGAGGATTACAGGGCAAGATTGAAAATGGCACGAGTCATTAGTGATGCGCTGCCTCTGCAACAATGGCTGCCCGAACAGGATTCAGATATGGCTGATGCTGATGTGAAGATTGATGAAACCGGAGGGGATTCTGTGCATTCTATAGATAATGACAGTAGTTGTGGTGAAAGTGATTCTGAAGATGACGGTAAATCTGGTGAAAGAAATCTGGATAGGGTAGCTTCATTTAGCCTGCAATTAAACGTTCATGCCAATAGTATGGATAACGACACTTCAGCTGAAGAAGCAGCATCTAAAGAAAGCAATGGAGATGAGAGGGTTGAGAAGGATGGCAGTGGGGGTGGTGAAAACTTGGAGCATATCACGATCGAGACAGAAAATACCTCTTGAACGGCAATGAAGTTGTCTACTGAGAAATAGGATTTAGTACTCTTAGAACTTTCTCTTTAGCATATAGCCAACTTGCAGCTTCAATTCCATATAGTACTTAATATTTTCATATGTTCAACTAGATTCTTAGTTCTTACAAATTTCTAGTCTATCATGCTGTGAAAGGTAAGTTTAGTTGTTGTAGGGAGATGAAGAAATTTGGGTTGACTTCTGAAAGTTTTGTAGTGAGGAGCAAACTGTTGATGAATTTGCTGAGAACTAACATTGTGGTTGCATCTCAGCCTGTGCTTTTAATGCTAATTCCTAAATTAATGGCAGCATCTTTGCATAATTAATGAAATCTTAGAAGTAGAAGCTTTTTTTGGGTTAGATAATATTGTCATGAATTCTACAGCTGAAACTGGTTTATTTACTACTGCAGATTCAATGCCATTTGTCAAGGTCTAATCTTAGTCTTTATAGATTCATAAATTCTTATTTACATTGTTCTCATATTTTTATTCATTGATGAAATCAGTATTAATTAATATAAGAAAAATAGATTTTCTTTATGGTCTTTCACTTTCGATTTTCTTAATAAATTAAAAAGCCACTTAAACATTCTAGAAACATTCCATAAGTAAAGCAAATACTTCTAAAAGATGGGATGGGCTTTCCTTCTTTAACTAGAAAATTTTAAATTCAAGCTCTATATATGAACAACTTTTTAAAATTTAGAAGAAAGCGCTTTAACTTTTTATTGGCTATATCTAACACGAATCCATATTAATGGATAGTCGAAAAAAATAAATTAGACAAATTCAAATTAATTTAAATAATAGATGGACACAAATTGATTTTTATTTTATTAAAATTAACTTAATTCTTCGTATGTATAACCCATACAGTCAAGTTTCAGCCCTACAATCCTAAATCATGGAACTTTCTGGATTGCCTCACCATCCATAACTAGCCATTGGTGGGCTTTACAGAAGGACACTAGTAGAATGTTATTATATTTAGGTTTTAGGGCAATAAATGGATTTGAAGTAGCAAGGAAGTAGAATTCAATTACATGACAAGGAAAACAACTGCTCCTATAGTTATTAGAAATGCTACTAGTTGCAACTTATTTTGTATTAATTTATTCCAATTATATTAAAATATTTATATTTTAATGCAAGTTAAGTAATATTAATAAATAAATAATGAAATATGAGTATTTTAATACATACGAGGTAAAAGTTGGGCAGGTAGAG
This sequence comes from Balakata baccata, assembly GCA_949630135.1. Taxonomy (NCBI): domain Eukaryota; kingdom Viridiplantae; phylum Streptophyta; class Magnoliopsida; order Malpighiales; family Euphorbiaceae; genus Balakata; species Balakata baccata. The sequence goes on along the minus strand of CATIWF010148725.1, from coordinate 11,506 downwards.
AAATATTTTAGGGAATTTTATAAAAATACCCAAAAATGAATACTGCTTTTCATTTTTACTAACGCTCAATGTTTTTTTTTTAAATTTTACTGAAAATAATTTTCTAAAATTATAACAGTACCACGGTATATTTTCGGCATACCTTAGAGATATTTTGGTTAAATTTTTACTAAAAAACAACAAAAGAACAAAAATAAAAACAATTAAATCATTAAAGAAAAAGAAGAAGATTAGAATTCAATCAAAATTCAAAACATCACAAAATCTTAAACAAATAGTTTGGTATACCTTTCAGAATATCTTGAAAATTTCTCAGAAACACATCTGAAATATTGAGTATACCTTAGAGATACTTTGGGTATACCTTATTAAAGAATTTCATTAGACGAATTCTATAAGCATATCTTGAATATACATTAAGAATACTGTATATAACTTGAGAATTCTTTAAGAATTCATTGGAAGGAATTCTCTGGAAATACCTTAAATATACTTTTGGAATGTTTCGGTATACCTTTAAGAATTCTATGAAGATATTTCCAGTATATATTGGGGATACCTTAGTGATTTTCATAAAAACAAAAAGAAGAAGAAAAAGAAAAAGAAGACATACAGACTCAAATGTCATCATAATAATCACAAATACATCACAATCGTATCATCATAACTCGATCTTGTCTCCATTTTTTACATACAAATTCTTCTAATCATATTCTCTCTTCTCTATATTTATATCTTTAACAACAAACCAAGAGAGAAAAGAGAGTGAGAAAGGAAGGGAAAGGAAGCTCAATGTAACACCATTGACTTTGTTACAACCAAACAATGCAACAAGCAATCACTGTCGCATCAAAGCTATCCATCATTCTTCTCTTTCTTCCTTTTTGCAGCGGCAAATTTAGGTGGTGGAGCTGTGCATATGCCGGAGTTGTCTCTGCCTTCGAGTTTTTCAAGCATTTCTCATTTTCGGCGGATTCGATTTATATATGATAAACAGAGGTGAATCTGATATTTCTTCTTCTTTTTTGTCGTCTGCCTCTCTTAAATATAGTCTTCCTTCTTCTACTTCTTCTTATTCCAATGTTTGTTCTTGTCAGTATAACAATCACAGAAGCTTTCTGCGCGGTGGTGCTTTAGCTTTACGTTTTAGTGGTAAATCTAAGTTGGTGTGTCAAAGAAAGTTCTGCTGTTGAAATATTCTAAAAAAAATTGGTATAAAAGAAATTAATTTGAGTAAAGTTGAAAAGAAGAAAAATTGTAGGTAATTATGAAAAGAAAAGACGAAAAATAGGAAAGGGTGAAATTTCTAAATTGAATTGAATTTTGGTTGTCATTAACCACCTGCTACCTAGTGGTAGGGTTTTATCGCATCTATGATCAATTTTGGTCCTAATCATAAACTAGCGGGCCGTTAATTCTATGGTTTATGCCATTCCACCTCTCTTCCTCTTGTCCAGAATTTTATTTTTTTAATTATTATAAAAATAAATTAACATAAATATAATTTGTTTAATTTTAAAATTTTAATTTATTATTTAATTTAATTTAAATTTTTTAATAGAAATAACTCATAGTATTTATAAAAAAAATTTTACTTAATTGAGTATAGATGATTTTTTCAATTTAACTAAAAATTTCGAATTTAAATTCTAAATATACAGTTATCTTAAATTCTTAAGTAAGTATTTTATCATCCTTAACAATGCTCATTCCATCCTACATAAGAATATCTCTAATCTCATAAATTCATAACAAGTCACATATTATAACCTCCTAAACTTTTTAAAATATATATAATAATATATAAATTTATATCATTTTTTAAGATTTATTCTCTATAAAGAATATTAAAAGTTTATTTTTACCTTCTAAAAAAAAGAACATATTTTTACATCAATGAACTTAAATTTCTGATTTTTTTTCCTTTTCTTACTTAGATTTTTAGCTATTTGTTCGATCTTTGCTAAAAAACCATAATTAGCGCAACGATTAACTTCTATATATATATTAGACGTATCTTCTAATTTGCATTTGATATACCTTAAATTATAGCTTTCAAAGAATGTTCTAGATACATTCCAATCCCAAGCCATGATAGTATTTAAAAAACTTTAATACATTTACATCATGCATAAAATATGTTTTGTAGAATCATATAAATCCGACCATGCCCACCAAATCTTAGTATTTATATGATGTGCCCATCTGATCATATATAGTTATCATATTTTTATTTTCTTCATTAATTAATTCTTTTGCTTGTGAAAATGGCCATTTTTTCTGGTTCTTCAAAATCTAAAGCAGCAGTTTATCTTAAAGAGAAGCTGAAATCTGTATTAGAGAGAGGGAAGGAAGAGAGGAAAAAATATGCAAGGATTAGGATTCAAAGGGAGCTTGAGCGGGCTAACCATCATCCCCCAACTCACTGCAGCTATGGAGTAGTTGCACAAGAAGATAAAGATGGAGATGGTGGCGATATCTTTAAATGGCGAGGTGCAATAATGGGTCCTTCTGATACCCCTTATGAAGGTGGTGTCTTCTTTCTCTCCATTGAATTCTCCCATCATTACCCTCTTAAGCCTCCCAATATCAAGTTCCTAACCAAGGTACACTTATTTCTTGTTTCACCCTATTTCTTTAACATCTCCTATAAAAAAATACTATCAACACTTTCTTATACATACACTCCAACTCAAAAAAGATTCTCTTTTTTTAAAATATGTTAGTTTTTATTATAAAAACTAATAATATTTTATAAGTAATGAGACACACGTCTTTTTTAAATTGAAAGTATACGAGAAAGAGTTGGTAGCACAGCTTCTATGGGTGCTCCAGCTGTTGTAAGTTATTGCAGCAGTTTGAGAATGATCTGCTACTGATAATCTATGGAGTAATGGCTTTTTTTTTTGTTTGATGGTATAGGTTTTCCATCCAAATATCAATCATGATGGGAGAATTAATATTGACATTCTAGGAAGGAGATGGACACCAAGCTTAACCGTTGAGAAATTGTTGCTGTCTATTTGTTCACTTCTTGCAGACCCAGATGCAAATGATCAGTTTCATAGTCCTATTTGCAATCTCTACAAGTTTGATAGGAAATCTTACAACCTCAAAGCAAAAGAATGGACTTTCAAGTATGCTATAGTCCTGAATTAGCACATAATCTCATCACATATCCTTTTTTTTTTAATTGAGATTACCAAGATTAATTTGAACCCTTAATCTATTTATTGTATTAGAAAGCATAAGCTCTTGATTATCAATCTATTTGTTCAAGGATATTTTAGATCATGCTCTAAATAATTCCAAGATGTGATATGAGATATTAGGAGTCTTTTCTCTCTTAACATGAGATTTTAAGTTCTTACCGAGATATGGAATGGAATAAATGTTTTACTTCTTAAAGTATTTCTAACAATATTATCTATTTCATTCTTTATTATATTATAAAAAATTCACTTTCTATTTTAGTTTATCTTGAAAATTGTATGTATTCCAACAATACTTTTTTATTTCACTCACTATTTTAATTTTTTATTAATAAAACTATCTAAAACAATAAAGAGAGAGAATAAGAAAGAAAAAGAAGGAAAGAGAAAAAAACAAAAAAAAGAAATAATAAAATGTTACTTATGAGCTTCTTGTAGCTTTTAAATTTAAGGAGCGATAAATTTTAAGGAATAAGATAAATAAGAAGGAAGATAAAAAAAATTATTAGATGATATAAAACTTTTTATATATAGGTAAGGAACAAAATAGAGTAGTAGTTTGGATGATCTTAATTATGACTACCCGATTAAAATCGAGATTAAACCAAGCATGTGATAACATTGGGCTAAAGAGTTCTCTTCCTAACTGATTGTGTTGTGGGCTTCTCTATTGTGGGCTGTTTAATTGATACCAAAGCCCACAAACTATTCTCCTCGCACAACGACTGTTCGTTTCTCAAAATCAATTACAGTTTAAAAAAAAAAATTAAAACGACATAGATTTTGTTCTTTAACTCTCCACCGAACGACATTGATTGAGAGTTTCTGTACAGCAGTTGGTCAGGAATTTACTAAAATATTTCCCAAACTGCAACATGTAAATGATTTCAACCATACTAAACCAACAAACCTTTTTCTTTTATTTGACGTACTTAAAATCTCTAATTAAATAATCATTTTATCTTAGGAGGTGCTAGTTTTTTTTTTTTTAAGTATAATTAATTGAGTATTAATGCTAATAAACGTCATTATCATATAGAATATTTCCTCATATTCAATGCCCGACCAAAATTTAAAAATTATATTATACATCTTAAAACTCTTGTCCGACAATAACAAATTTTTTATTATTTCTTCTTTCTGTTGGGCCTAGTTGACTTTGGACAAGGATAATGACCCATATATATATCCCCACCCCAATTTCAACTTTAGCAATGGCTGCTACTGCTTCTAATATTATTATTAAAAAAAAAAAAAGTCAAAATTAAAAATGAGACAAAATAAAAATTTGAGAAAGAAATTTCTAATACAAAAATAGATTTGTAATAAAGATTTACAACTAACCACAAGTTTCATACTCAAATTATATATATATATATATATCACCTTTAAAATTTAGAATAAAACACTTTACCTTTTAATAAATTATCTGGTGAGAATCCAAATTACTAAATGGTTAAAAAAAAATTACAACTGAAAATTCAAATTTTAATTCCAAAACAAATATTCAATAATTTAAACAACCTGCTATATGGTAGAAGAAAATATAATAAAATCATGAATATGTAAGTATATGCTAGTGAAGGGAAACATGAACATATATTAACTCCAGAAATTAAATTTGAAGGTGAAACTCAAATTTGAAATTAAATTTTAAAAAGAGTAAATTCAATAAACATATGATCATGAATCAGAGACTAACAAAGAATCCCATATCATGTCCATATCCAACGAAGGCATTCTACTTAACTGAACAGCATCTACATCAGATGATGCAACATCCTGATGATGATGATGATGAACTTTCTTGTTCTCCATCCCATCAAAATTGCTTTCCAATTCAAATTCCCATTCTTTTCTCGATGGGTTCCTGGTATTATTTTCACACACATGCTTGTTTGTTGTTGACAATGGTGGATCACCTTTCTTTTTCTGAGCTTTTGAAATTGCTTGTAATTTTGCTTCAAGAAGAGCAGCTGTGGTTCCATTCAAAGAATTGGCCTTAAGTTGGTGCTTGAGATCTGGAAAGTTCAAATGTGCATAATCTCCACGCAGCATGTAAGCAGCTGTATCATAAGCCATTGCAGCTTCTTCTGCAGTATCGAAAGTCCCTAACCAAACCCTTGTTCGGTTCCTTGGTAATCTTATTTCTGCAACCCATTTACCCCAGTGCCTTTGCCTCACTCCTCTGAACAGCTTTCCTGCCGTCGAAGCCGATGATGATGACGATATCGCCGGCGAAAATGATGACTTCTGATGCTGATTCTGCAGTTTCCGGCCAGTGTACTTCATAGGCTGTGTCTTGGTTGTGCTAAGCCAATAATCATTAAACCCTTTTGTCGGATAGTTTGTCAAGGTCTGATTGATTCTCAGCCATTCGTGGCCGTACTCTCCCAGTTGAGGCATGGACAATGAAGTATAGTTCGGGAATAATAAGGTTTGGTTCTCAGTTTGTAATTTTGATGGGTGTAAAAAGCTAGGCTCTTGTAAGAACAAGGTCAAATCTGGGAATTTTGTAGGAGAAGATGATTGAGATACTTGATCAAGTTGGTTTATTTTCGGGAAAGATTCCAAAAAATTTACAGAAACTGAACTTTCTTTGATATGATCATGAGATAGTACTGAAGAATTCATTCCTGAAACAAAATTTCCAATCAAATTATTACCTGATGAAGCATGATCCTCAGCTGAAGAAATCGATGACGATGATGATGATGATGTTGTTGTTGATCTGATCCCATTATAATTGCCATTTTCATGGCAAGAAATCACAAGATCATGAAAATATTTGGACCCATGAAGATCATGATAACATGATGATGATGGTAATTCCTTGTGGATGAAGGTTTCCATTTTAGGAAACTGATCTTCCATGGATGTAGTTCAGAAAATTTTTGAATGAGAAATTATATATAAGAGAAGTATTCAAAGATGGAGATAGAAATGATGCATATCAAGCCACTATGCTATATATATATATTTATCTTAAAGTACCCTCATCATGTGAGACTTGATAGAAAATTAGTTAATTAATTACTTTATATATATATATATATATATATATATATATACACAAGAAACTCTATTGAATATTCGAATTTGAAATTTTACATCGCTGGTCACAAGATCATCATTACTAATTTAGAATAAATTTTTAGATAGACTGTCTATGCTATTTGTAATTAATTGTTGTATTTATATCATAGAAATTAAGGAGATTAAAGTGAATTAATATGTGTCACTATGTATGATTGTATGTAGCATACTGAATTTAACTAAGAATTTTTTCTAGCTAGAATAGCTTATTGATTAATTAATTGCTTTATGTTGATAAAGAGAAAGTTAATTATCGTCTGAGTCAGATCTACTAGTTCAAACAAAAAACTTTCATTTCCTGCTTTTCTCATTCAATAGCTGTTCTTTTGCCAACTAAACCAATCCAAAGCTGACACCTTAGTTCTTTTGCTTAACTGTCTTCTAGGGTTCATGTTAGGGCTTTGGATATTCTAGTATAACAATGACTTAAAGGAACCTCAAAACTTTATTTTCATAGCCATTAAGTGGTGATTTATTTTTAGTAAATATTCATGTGACTTTCTTTTTCTCAACCACTTGCACGTTTTGTTCTTTCCTTTTCAGTTTTTGGTTTTTTTTAACGAGTGTGATTATAGATTCGAATTCAAAATCTATAATTACTAAATCATAGTTGTTTTTCAAAATAAAATTAGACCCATATATTACTAATTAAAATTACTAACTAATGAATATATATATTGAATAGACCAATGGTTGTCGACAAATAAAGTTGGCCACCCTAATTCATGATTGATACTAAATTACAAAATCATAATGATTTATGGAAAACTAATTAATCTTAATTTATTGATCATCAGTTATCAAATATTGTCATGAACTTTGAACAAGCCTTAATTCTAAAATGAAAGATTAATGAGGAAATAATTAATGGCTGTGTTTTGAGATGTGTTTAGAACATCATGCATACCTTATTAATTAAGTATTTGGCTTTTTCTTGGAGAATCAGCCACCTGTCTTTTGAGATGTGTTTAAAGCCACTTCCAAGCATTTCATTGATTAAGAAATAATAAAGGGTAATTTTTAAAAAAATTATAAAAAAAGTTAAAGCAAACCTACTGCAATGGGCCATCTCCACCTTCTCTTCCAAATTTGTGTGCTTCAAATGATTAGAATCCTCCATAGAGTGGTGTTAGTTTGCAGCAATATCAAGCTAACTCCTCTAGTCAATGACACTTATTATAGTAACTATTCTAATTAAGGAAAAAAAATTCTAAAGAAAAGAAAGAAAACCCATTGAGAAAGAGGTTCCAAAGAGGAAATTCTTTCACTTTTTTTATTATCAAGAGTTAGATTAAAAATGATGATGTAATAATTCTAAAATTATAGATGTAAATTATATTATATACATCACGTAATCTCTGATTAAATTATTATGTGGTAGGAAAGGTATTTCAATAGTGAAGTTGTTTGTCATTTACTATTTTTAATGTAGAGAGAGCACATGGTGTTGGCTAAGCAAGTCTAATTAGTGATGAGTAAGAAGGCTAAGAGACACGAGGCCATGTTTCTCCAATCTTTGCTTTTTGCATTTTTTTTTTCTTTCTTTATTCCTTTTCCTCAATTTTGGGCATCAAGAATCAATAAAAGAAAATAGGAAAAATGCATCTTTAATATGCACACATCACTAAATAAACCTAGCTCTCTTTTGGTTTTAAAAGATGGATTGAGCATGTGGAAACAGACATGACCAACCAGTAGAGACAAATCAATTGATGGTGAGCCATTGAGTTATTGTTGCTTTTTTAATACAGATGAGCATGTAGGCATCTACAAACTTTCAGACGTTTACCTATCATAAAATAATCATAATAAAAATGGAAGATTATGATCTCAACACTCGACATCTCAAAAAAAAAAAGTTACAATTTTAATTCAATCTACACAAACACATATTGAATCAATTATTCTATCATTTAGTACATTTATGGCCACCTCTATATATGCTTCATTTCCCATAAATCTTGATAAAGAGATGACATTTTGCTACAAAAGTGAGAATTTTGATAAGTAGTGGCTGAAAATATGGGTATAAGATTGCCAATTCAAAGCAACATAGCTTTGTCTTTTTAAAAACCGAAGCTAGGGAGACATACAAACATACCCTCCTAATTAGTTAGATATTAATAATTTTTCTTTAATTAAATTCCCATTGATATACAACTGTAGTGTTCATTGCATAATCAACAGATCCAGCCTCAATTTATATATATATATAATAAATTTTAATTGAATATGTTTTGAGAGATTTAGAATTTGAATATAAAATTTAATTAAAAATTCAAACTTGAAATCTCGTAATTTTGATGAGCACACCACCACACCATTCAAAAAAAAATTTATATATATGATGTATGAAAGAGAAAAGAGTTATATAGTTAATTTCTATTTTATTTTTACAGAAATTATTAGTGGTCACTAAATTAACCTTTCACAACTACCCTAGGAGGCTAACTAGTAGCTAGCCTTGTGGGCGAAGGCTAATCACATTAATATAAACGTTAAACAATTAGCCTTTGCGAACTTTTAGCTATCTATCAAAACGGCATGCTCTTAGCAATTTTCTATATACATAAACATAAAACGACATGCTCTTAGCAATTTTCTTGACAATATGCAACTTCCACTTCTGCTTTTAATTCTTTCCTTTTTTCTTTCAACCATTTTTTTTATCAACTAATTTAAAACGTGTTGAATAGAATTTCGAATGGTAGCAAAATATTTTTTTCAAAAATTTTAAAATTGTTGTATAATTTCAATTTGAGATCTCTAATAAGGTGAAAGACTCTCGTGTCAATTCATTAATTCATATTCTCTCGGATTAAGAATTCCTTTTTTATAATTATTATTTTTCATTGCAATCCATCTCTTTAAACTTTAAATCCTCCCTAAAATTCTGCTAAAACAGCCCACAGATACATAAGATTATTCGAAACCTGTCCCACATATGCATAAAGTTTGATGAACAAAACAAAAGGATGAGAAAATTAAGTGTAAAAAAAAGATGAAGAATGGCATAGCAAAAAGTTTTATTCTTTCTTTATCTTTCAATCTTCAATGGAGGAGCTTGCCTAGCAAGGGAATCAATCTAATCTTTAAATATTAGAATCTTTGTCTTCAATACCAATCCATGAAACCTTATCATTTTATGTAATATTCCCTTCATTCAGAAAAAAAAAATAGTCTTAGTTTCATTTTATGTGCATATTAAAAAAATTAGTTAGTTCAATTAATGATTTTTACTTGATATTTTACAAAAATATTTTTCATTTATTATTATCTTGAAAATAATTATTTGATTTTTTTAATGCAAGACTCAAATTAAAAATAAATAGATATTTATGTATATTTAATAAGGGTATATATAAATAAGGGTATGTTAATAATTGAATAAAATAACTACACTAAAATAAATGTAAGTGTCCTATAATTTTAGACAGTCAAAATGAAAAGTGAATCTATCTTTTTCCGGACGGAGTGAGTACTTGTTTTCCAGAAATTGTTTATATATATTATTTCATTTTTAATACCCACCATTATTATTTTAGAGATTAAATATTTGTATCTTATTATCAATTAATTAAATGGATATCTTTCAAGTTTTATTGGAGGTATTAAAAAATTAATTTTTTTAAGGAAATATGGGTTAATTTCATATATGGTTACTGAATTTACTATTATTGCAGTAAAGTTATATAAAAAAAATTTCATCTTAAGAAAGTCATTTAACTATATCTTCATTTCAATAAATCAACTTTCGGCTAATTTTTGAATTTAGGTAACTGAAAGCTAACGCGGCAACTGACATGTCACTGAAAATTTAATGTGATAGCTGACGCGTCATTAGAAATTTTTCTGCTGTAACTTTAGTGAAACGAAAATATAATTTAGTGATTTTTTTTAGACGAAAAAATATTTTGTAATTTTACTGCAATAAAAGCAAAGTTCAGTAACCATTAATGAAACTAATCCGGAAATTTGGATATTTTTATTAGACTAGTTTTTCATTAATGTGTCTTGCATGTGATTATTAGATATTTGACTTATTATTAATCACTATTTGACTTTTATATAAAATAAAGGTAGTAAGTATTTTATATTTATTTTGCTTGTTCTATAAAATACTAGTTTATCTATTATTAAGAGTCATATAAAATACAGATAGTAAATACTTGTCCTTTCTATTCCCAATCATCCATGTGTGGTACACGTAATTTTTAATAATTTGACTCATCATTATTAAATAAATAATTATTATTATCATGTAATTAAGTCACATTTAATTTAAATACTAATGATTATTAATTATATTTGATTATTATATTTTGTATAAAAGTAAATTATATTATACTATGCATGTAAATTTTAAAAACTTAACTCGTCATGTATATAATTAAAATAAATTAATTATTGAATTATATAAAATTATTAAAAAATTATAACTTCTCAAATAACTTATAAGAATTGTACTCAGCATTTTGAAATTCATATTATACATTACATACATAGTTGTAATTTAGTTTAGACTTACTATTATATAAATTCAATATATCAGTGAAAACAACTGTTGTTATATTTTGAATGACAATATACTATCGTTATTTTTTTAGGGTGCATTCCTAATATTTTTTATTAAATTATTTTTTCTTTTTTTTAATATTAGTTATCTGATTTTTCTAATATAAAAATATAGTTATCTAATTTTATTAAAATAATGAATTATTAATAAATTAAATTATTAAATAGTAAAATTAACTAATGCAATCATGTTGATCTTTTGATAAATTTATCTATTGCTCTAGTTTTACTTTTATATATAATATGATATGTATAGTATAAGAAATTGGATTTTGTAATAGTAAATTCACCGTTGTTATAAAATAAATAATATGAATTTAGCTAGAATAAGAACAAATTCAAAAATAATGGGACCAAATTCAATTAAAATAATGTTTAGGTTGTATATTATAATTAAACCAATTTAGTAAATGAAATCCAATAACTTATAAGAAAAAGAACATACGTAGGCAGCCAGCAAACCATTTACGAGGATTGGATTAGAAAATCTTATCTTGTCCTGCGAAAACTATGTTGTACTTACCTGTCCCCCTCTTCATGACTCCCACCATTACAATTAATTAATTAACACCCAAATGCACTTTTTGCTTATTTTAATGCTAATTATTGATTAATTAATTTAA
>CATIWF010148719.1:0-18084 GCA_949630135.1 Balakata baccata | reverse complement strand
AATTAATGAAGAACATAAGTAAATGAATGCAATTCCATCTAAAGAAATCGCTTAAGGAACATGATGGGCTACAATCCGGATAGTGGTTATTACCTTGATCAACATGTATTATCTTGATCAAAAAGTAAAAATTTATAAAGAAATTTCTTAGTTTAGTGTCGTAAGGAAAATAGTTTACAATTTTTGCGGATTTTTAACAAAATTCTAAATTTGGTGTAACTTTAAATCCAATTTTGGGTAGTTTTCACTGATGGGGTAGTAAGAAAAAATCAGTGCGCCAGTTGGTCGTGTGCCACTTTTGAAACTGATTTTTTTTTTTATAATTTATGCATTAAAAATTTACTTTTAATGAATTTATGCATTAGCTTTAAACTCAACCGTTCATTAACCATTTACTTTTTTTATAAATAATAATTAATTTTGTAGAAAAAGTTAAAAATAAATAATAATTTTTTAAAATGTAGTTAAGAGTTATTATACAAAGTTCATAAGTTTAAATCACTATAACATAATTAAGTTGTTAATTAGTAGTTATGCAGAGAAAAATTGTTAATTACTATAATGAATAAATAAAATTTATAAATTTAATTAAGAATTTGAATATTAATTAATACAAATTTCTCACAAATTTTTTATTAGTTTTGCAGAGAGGGTGTGTCAGTCCAGTCAGATAAGTGCACAGATCACCTCACTAAAAGTGGCCACTTAAACTGTCAAACTTAAAATTTTTTTAAAAACCACCAAAAAAAAAATGGAAATAGTTTTTTAAATTTATCCCAAATTTATATACCTGAGTAAATGCCTTGACGCCATTTCTTTCAAGCTTGACTTCAAGATTAGGATCATCAGCAAGCTGAAGAAGAACATCAACCATGTCCTTAGCCTGATAGTTATCAATTGTTTTTCTTTTCTCATCATGCTCATCCAAAACATGATCCAAGAATCTATGGAACTTCTTGTTCAATGCCTTCATTCTCCTTATATGACCCTGCAAATCCAAGCCAGCAAGCCAAGGAATGGAGTCGCCGATATCCAAAACCCCATTCAGCAAGAAAAGCTCATCTATCATTTCCTTAAACTCCTCCGGCGTCACAATCTCTTTCTCGCCTTCGCTCTTCACCGTATATTTCTTGCCTAAAACCATCCTGCTTATCACGTTCAGGCTAAGATCCGAAAGATAATCTTTCAAGTTGATCGGATTTCCACTCGATAAGAACATGTTTTTAAGGAATGATGTTAGCTCTTCCTTGCGTATATACTCATAAGATTCCAGTCTTTTAGCACTAAAAAGCTCCATCACGCACATTTTGCGTGCCTGACGCCAGTATGGTCCATAGGGTGACCATGTTATGTCTGAGTAATTATAGGTGGTGTATTTTCCGGCAGCGATTTTAGGCCGGCCGGCGAAGGTTACATCTTGGGTTTTAAGGATGGTTTTGGCCATTTCCACGGAGGAACCTACAAGCACAGGGAAGGACCCAAATTTGAGATGCATGATGGGGCCATATTTTTGGGAGAGGGAGTGGAGAGAACGGTGGGGAAGTGGACCAATGAGGTTGAGGTTGCCTATTACGGGCCAGGGTTTTGGGCCAGGTGGGAGGTTGAGTTTCCGGCGGAGGAGGCGGCGGCGGGAGAGGAGTATTAGAGCTACGGTGGCTAGCCAGGCAGCAGCGTAAGCAACCCAAGTGGGAGTTTCCATTTTGGTGGAGGGTGGGTTGTGAATTATAGTGATTGTAGATACGGAAATTGGGATGATGGAATCTGGTATGTGGTGAGGGATACTTATAGTAGAATTGGTTTAGCGAATTCTTATGATAATATAATTTAAGTTGTCGTTTTCCATTAGAACAGGATGAGTGGTTAAGCCACCTTTAGGATTTTTCAGTTTTTCTTTATCTTATGATCTAAATTAGAACTCTTATGTTATGTATGTAACACTTTTTCATTAATTTAATTTTTCAATGAAATATATACTTTCGTAGTTAATGAGTAGCGTTTGCCAAGAAACTGAAGAAACAATTTCCTCTGCTCAATCAATCTCAAAGAAGATCCATATGTTCATTTTATTTTGAACTATCGCTATATAAATATTCACTACTAAAAAAATAATAATAAAAAAAAAACAATAGGGAAAAAAAACAAGGTTACTTTTGTCAAATTACACAAAGATGCTTGGTGGGTAAGAGTCGAAAAGAAATAACGAAAAATTTTAAGAACTTGACTACTGACTAAAAGCTTTGGAAAGTCATTTTGATGGAAATCACACAGGAATTGTTTAATGAATTAAAAAGTAAAAAAGCCAGTAGAGAACTAGAATATTAGGAAGTGGGTTGAAGTTGACTTGAGTCTTGAGTCTATGGCAGCCGGTGGCTCCACCGTGAGTCAGTGGGTGATTAACGTGTATGTGGATTAATATAAAGCTCATTTGCTTTCAAATATTAATCATGAATCGGGAAGAATGTTTCTTATATTATGTTCACATTCATATTCGTAATTTGTAAAGAATTATTGCGATGGTACCTAAGGAAACTGGTTGTGGTCAGCAAAATCGTTATTTATAAATAAATTCAATTATATAATAATATATTTTTAATTATTTATAATTAAATTAATTTAATAGATTTAAAATATCTAAAAATATTTACAGTAGAAAAAAGGACGAAAAATTCTTGGCTGATGATTTCTTATAATAATATAATGTAAGTTGTCGTTTTCTATTAGAACAGAGGATCAGTGGTTGTGGTTGATGACATTTAGGATTTTTCTTTATTTTTTGTTATAACATTTTCTTCCCATTTTGAATTAAATAATTTGTTGTAAATGTTCACAAAGTAATTTTTACAAATATCATATTATAATTTATATTTGTAAACAAACAAATTTAAAAATGTTTAAAAAGTGATAATATTGCACAGAAAATTCAAAATTGGGAGGTGTCTCATGTCTGAAAGCTTCTTCGCGAGTTCATAACAGAGATACATCATAGTTAATGACTTGCGTTTTCCGAAGAAATTGAAATTTCTTCTAAGAAATAGAGACATGAAGGAAAAAATTTTCAGTAGGCTCCACTTAATACATCATCAGTAAACTAATTATTAATATGTATTTAATTATTTTATTTTTATTAATTAATATAAATATAATATATATATATATATATTATTTAATTGAATTGGTCTTAAAAATAACATAGTAAACTGTATAAAATTGTCCCTTAAGTTTGTCAAATTGCACGAAGGTGCTTAGTTGGAAATGGTGGAAAAGCAATTATGAAAAAATTTAAGACCTTGACCATTGACTAAGCTTTGGAAAGTCATTCTTTAAATTTCTCCTTTCATGGAAATCACACAACAGTAAAAGCCAGAAGAGAGTTAAGCTCTACTTCAAATTGAGTTTTGAAAAAATATTTTTCAAAAAAATTTTATATTTTTATTTTTTTTAGTTTTAAAAACTGTTTTTAGTAGAATTAAGTAAATAAATATTTTTTTTAAAAAATAATTTATAAAAAAAAAAAAATTAGTTAATTAAATTAAAAAAAATTTAAAATTTACAGTTAGAATACTAACAGCAATCTTAAACGCTTCAGTAGAATATTAGGAAGTGGAGTTTAAGTTGACTTGAGCCTTGAGTCCAAGGCAGCCGGTGGCTCCACCGTGAGAGTCTGTGAGTGGATGAGTGGTTAACGTGTAAATTGCCGTGAATTCGGAAGATGGTTTATTAGATAAAGTTCACATATATATATTCGTAAATTAAATTAACAACATATAATTATGTTTAAGAAATTATTTTTGCTTTCTAATAATAAAATTTATTGAGTAAATTATTTTCTTTACATAATAATATGTTATTAGCTCACTTTATAAAGAAATATATGGATCAAATTTAAACAAATATTTAGTTATAAAATAAAATTAAACATGAAAATTAAGAAGGAAAGGGGTAAGGAGTTCCAGCAGCTGGGTTGCCAATCCCTCGTTGACTTACCAATCAATGAAAAAGGGGCATAAACCTCTATCTAACATTTGCTTGGAATTTACTGCTTTTTTCTTCCTTTCTTTCTCTCGCTCGGCCGAAGACTTTCTACTTTTGGCTTTGAACGAGTCCACCTTTAACAACTTTTGCACATTAAAATAAAATTGCTTTCACATATGCTCCATCCAACAAATTTATTTTCTATTTTGTATCATCTAAAATTATAAATTATTTTTTAAAAAATATAGTTATTTTATTTAATTATAAATATTTTTTATTTATATATACTCTAATTAAATATATCTAATAAAACAATGCCTTATATGTATAAATATATAAATATGCATAAAAAAATATAATTCTAAAAGATGTAAATGAATTGATATAAAAATTTTTAGCGATTAACTAGAAATTTTAAGTTCAAATTCAGAATATATAGATATTTCATAATTTTTTAAAGAATATTTTACCACACTCTAATTAATCCGACTAATCCAATACTAGATTAAATAAAAAATAAATAAGACGTGAGCTTTGTGGAACGAGAAAATGTCCTTACATATTTATCCAATTTACTCTACCACTGTTGGCGTTGCGAACAGGGATGGAAAAGGAAAAGAAAAAAAACTGTTAGACATGGAAAATTTAACAAAAAGAGAGAAAAAATTACCTAATTAATTTAGTTTGCTGAATCTATTTTATTTTTATGATTTATCAGTTTATATAGATAAATATATATTAAAAAATCATGAGAAATAAAAATTGAGAAAATTCTGATTGGATGATTGTTAATATTTATTTATATTTTCAATTTATATATATCTATAAAAATGTTCTCCTTAAATTACAAATGGCCCCAACATTTCATAACTTGGATTTGATATGCTAGTAAGCCTAACCGGCGGATGGGTTCATGTGGCAGAACCAGGGAATTGGAAAAAAGACAAAGATAGCAGTGCTGAAATTCAGAAATTCCCCACTCTTTCCAGCATATTGGAGCATCTTCAAGCTCTTTATATGATGATCAAGTGAATTTCTATAATTTTTTAAAAATTGAAATCGAAATTAGAGTTTATAATTTCTAGAAAATGTATTTTTGTGTGAGTTACACTCTCGGTTGCTTTGTTTAATGGTCAAACATCATTTTACAAATATCAGATTGTAAATTTAATCAAAAACCGATAAAAAAGTCCTGAAAATATAGAAAAAATGTAAAAAATGGGATTAAACAACCTCAGGAAAGAGGCACGTGGCTTACACGCACCACTGTAAGAGAGTGAAGTGGCTATTTGGTAGTTACCGCACATGTGGCATTCTCCTATTAATCCAACTGGCAAAGAAGGCTGATGTGGCTACCACATGGCGTGATGACGTGTGGCACCACCTAGTTGGTCCACCATGTCACCCTAGCTAACGTTGACTGCCACATGGCACCTACTGACACGTCCATATGGCATTGATGTGGTAGGACAGACGGCGTGTATAGAGCGCGTGGCGACGCATGAGTCTCCTAAGCAAACTCTGCCCGGCACATGCAAGGTTATTTTCTATCTCAATTTTTTTAAAACGCTTAAAATTTAATTTCCTATTTAATAGATATTTTTACAGAATTTTTTGAGCACTTTGAATTATTTATGAATTAAAATGTGTATAAAAATATAATATATACTCAATTAATTATAAAACATAATTAAACATGATTAGTGGAAGCTTTCTCACACCTAATATGTTTAATTTTATTTTTTTTTATGTATCTGATATTGTTTTCTGCATATTTATGTAGCGAGAGATTGTATGTTTAGTGTTTTGGAGCGACTGAGGCATATTTAAAGGATCATTTGTGTTCTTTGGAATAACAAATTCATGTGATGTATAAAAAATTGTGGACCTTTTATGTGATCTTTCGAAATGAATATGCGCTGGTCCACGAGCAATAAATGTGGATTGTTCTTAATTTTCTGAGTGACTCATGAGAAGAAAGAAATGCGCTTTTAGAAAGAACAGGCAACTTGGAATACAATAATATTATAAGCGAATTAAAGAAAGAGCAAGAGCTCTACATTCTATATATTATTAGGCGAATTTGTCAAAAAACGAGAGCATATGGCCTTCTGTAAGTGGTTTTCTATGGATGAGTAAAATGTCTAGGATATTGATAATGAAAGAATTAGTTGAGAAAGATTCACCGGTCCAAAGAGAAAATAATTGAATGCAACATTAGAACATATTTATTATCATTGTGAATATTTCCTTTAGTATTCATTATGTTCATTTTTTTTTTATTTTTGTAGTTTGGATATTTTATTGGACATAATGTGTTTACATTTTGATGTTTATGCAATGGATGTTCTTATCTTCAAATATATGTTTTATTATTTCCTTGCATGATTGACAAATAAGAATAATATATATTGCTATTATATGGAATGAGCAATGTATGATATATTATGATGGGAACATTAAGTTAGTATATTGATGAATCTCACCCTATAAAATGTTTGGCGTATATTTTTTTTAATTAAACAATAATAGCTAAGTTAGCGGGAATTGATTAATTTTTATACAAAACTTTTGTTTCTACTATATGTATTAGGATATTATTAATTAATTTAAAACTCTGTGACATAAAATAATTCTAAAATTGTGAGTTATCCTAACAAAGATCATTATTTCTAATTAGTTGAAATGGCTGTAACAAAAAACATTATCGCTAATTAGAACCGATGGGATAAGCTGAATGACAAAAATTATGATGTCTGACATAGAAAAATTCAGTATCTTCTGGAAGAGCAAGATATGCTAAAGACAATCACATAACTCATGGCTGAGCCGGACCATGGAAGTACTACTCAGCATAGGCGGGATATAAAGATATAGCAGGCCTATAAGCGCAATGATTGAGTTACTCGCATATTGATACTGAGCAGCATGAGGAATGACTTGATGCTGTGCTTTGAGAAACACCGCTTAGCCCTAGCAATTTGGGATATTGTGAAGGTTCAGTTTGGTAGAACTTCAACTACTAAGCTGCTTAGCTGACTTTAAAATTTGATGCCTATAAGAAGAATCCTGCTTATACAATGAGACAGCATCTCACTATCATGTCCAACATGATTAGTGAGTTAAAGGCCGCTGGCCATAAGTTGACAGACGAGCAGCAAGTTCAAGCTTTGATTCGCTCTCTTCCAAGTGTCTGGGAGGACATGCGAGTTAACCTTACCCATAACAACAACATCAAGACATTTGATAATGTCACACGTCATGTTGAGTTGGAGGAGGATCGCCTTCTAGCTAATAGGCCTACAAGTGAGGCCTATATGACTAAGTCTAAGGGAATAAGAGCTTCGAGCTCTAAACGAAAGAAATGGAAGGGTAAGGGAAACAAATATAGAAAGGGGAGCAACAAAACCAATCTTAGTGGAAAGAAATGCAAACGCGGGAGACGTGGCAGTGAGAAAGGCAAGAACATGAATTGCTTCAACTGTGGAAAACCAGATCATTTTGAT
The DNA here is from genome assembly GCA_949630135.1 of Balakata baccata. Classification (NCBI taxonomy): domain Eukaryota; kingdom Viridiplantae; phylum Streptophyta; class Magnoliopsida; order Malpighiales; family Euphorbiaceae; genus Balakata; species Balakata baccata. The sequence continues at coordinate 10,606 of CATIWF010148719.1, read as the reverse complement.
CGTGATTGCACTGAGCTAAAGGTATTGTAGCACAATTCAATTAAGCATGTCGATAGACAAAGATTGACTCTCTCACATAAGTAATCGCCTTTAGCGTTGTTGAGCGAGTAGATATGAAACCGTAATTTGGATGACCAAAATGCAGTGGGAGCGGTTCTGGTCACACTGTTACAAAGGTTGCCTTCATGATGATCAAAATGAGATTTTTCACATATATAAAAATTGCCATGAATGATTTCCCCACCATTCATGTGTCTAATTAGAAGAAGTTGAGTGTGAGATCTGTTGTTTAACACCGTTAAATGTGTAGACAAAAGTTTCAGATCAGACGCATTCAAAGTGACAAAACTAAGACTCATATGGTATTAATCAATAAAGAGCATGACATATACTCTTTTATCTTCGATAAAAAAAGAGTTGCTCTACCATAGCATGCATTTCATATTGCATATGCTCGACGACCTATCAAGAAGTAAAAGAATGAATTCATGCTTCTTCGCTTTGTGAGTCCTAAATACATATTTCGTTTTATTACCCTTTTATAACTTTTGACTATATCATAAAGTGATGGATTAATGTTGAATATCTTAGGATGCATCTTATAGTCATGAGATAATTTGACTTAATGGAATACATATAGAAAAGCGAATTTATTCTAATTTAATTGATATGAGGGCAAAAGAAATAATATTTTTGTTTATACATTCATTACTTGTATTCACTAGCCGGAGTAATTTCACCTGATAAAACTTGAAATAACTTAGAATACAAAGTAATTGATAAGGAGATCTGAGTATGGATTTTAGAGAGATTGAATGATACTCAATTATATGCATTAAGAAAGATAGTAAGGGTAAATAAGTACAGTATAATGTATACAAATATCTCTGGATTGATGTCTCCTATATGGCCTATGGTTAGGTTTGTATATTGGAGCTCCCACCATTTATGTGCTTCAAGTTGCATATTCCATTCATCCATATGAATGATCTTTTCTTGAAAACTGAAATATTGAAATATTTTTTTGGAATGAGCTAAGCCTACTATGGGCAAATGGAAAATATTGGGTTATAGGACTGGGCTGCCTATGTGGACTTGAATCAGCCCAAGCCCAAGCTCAAATGCAAATCCATATAAATTAGGAAGTTAATTGGGAATTTCCTTCTCTTCTCTCCACTAACACATAAGTTTTTAATGTAAAAAGAAAACTAATAGAGAATAGAATTTTTTTTTTCTGAACATTCTTCATTTCCAAGTATTCAATAGCTGATTTGAAGATGTTCATGCTATGGAACTTGCTCGAATTCTAATAATCGATCTATCTGTTGCATTGAAAATACAAGATTCTCGCTCCAACACGTAAGTTTTCACTACCACTTTCTATTTACAGATTGGATGAGCTATATTTTTTATTTTAAAGAGCCATTTTATTAAAAGAATTTCTAATAGATTTTTTATTTTTAAAATTTAGAGTAGAAAGTGAATTTGACTCTCTATATTTAGAGAGCCAAACTTTCTTTTTATTCTAATGGTAACTAATACCTTTTCAATTTCTATGCATTTTCTATATTTTTATTGGTTTATTATTATTTTTTAATAATAAAAGTCATTTACTTTTTTTCTTTCATAAATATTACTCTTTCCATCAGGAAAAGATAGAATTATTTTTTATTTTTGTTGTACGAAATTATAGACTATTTTCCTTTTTTAAAGTATAATTATTTTATTCAATTACAAATATACTCTTATTTATATATTTCATTATTCTCATATAACTATCACTTATATCAATAAATAAACCGTCAATTGATTATTATTTTTGAACTCTTAAATTTTTTCTAACTCTTGCTTCAAATAATTCTAAAAAATGGTTTGATTTACATGAATATTAATTTGAATCTTGCATTGAAAGAAATGAATAAAGAAAACAATAAATGGAAATTTTTTTGAAAAATGTTAAACAAAAATCATTAATTTAACTAAACTAACTAATATGTGCAAAAATATAACTAAACATATCCTTTTTAGATGGAGAGAGCAACTTTTATACAATTCTTAAGTAAAATAAAAGGTAAAAATATAAAAGACCTACTTGACTTATAAAAGCATTTTCACTCTTTATATTGAAAAATACTCTAAAATACTTTTTATTTTATTAAATATATTCTTTAAAATGAAACGCACTATTATAGATGCTCTTAGATAGCAAAAGATTTATGATACAGCGCTATGCTTATTGCACTCTATTTGCATATATATATCCTATGTTAAAGTGCTACTAACTGCACTCTACACGGATAGAAATAAGTTGGTATGAATTATATATTACAATTTTCCTATTATCTTGACCCATAATTGCTTATAGATTCCATTTGAATCTGATAAACTGAATCCTGTTTTTGGATCATATTGACACACTATTTGGCACACCTCTACATGTTACTCCAGGTTCTGAGCTAGGTGCTAGTAATTCATATGGCAAAACCCCTGCACCACACCTGTTCCTTAGGTTTGGATCTTTGTTTCTTTTCTCTATCTCCGCCTCTATCCGTCTCATCTCCGCCGAGAACTCATAAAATGACTCTATTATTTCGGCATCCCCTGACCAAATCGATGGTTGTTGTCGTTCACCTATGTATTCCTCATCCGGCGAATGTGTCGATAAGGTGTCTACCACAGCCATAAATTTTGTTGCTTGTAACAGGCTTGGTAATGCTGACAGGAAATATTTCTGCGGATCCGATAAGAAACTTTCATACTCAGGTGCATTATCTTCAGGGATTAATCTTCTCATCAGTGGTGGTCTATTCGGCACATAGCCACCATATGGATACTGCCCAAAATTGAGTGCTGCATGTTGGGCAGATGCAAGCCAAATGAGGGTGGTGAGGATTGAGACCAGATCATCAACACTGGTTAATGTGGGCCACCAATCTGCGTGTCGGAGATCAGCATGGCCCACATTGACGGACTCGGCATACCAAACCTGTAGCTCTGTGTCATTACAAACTACACTTGCATTTGGGTAGTACCGGTTCACATAGGTTCGGACCCAATTCTCTATTGCAGACCAGATTAGAAGCCCATCTTGAGCATATGGGTAGTCCTCAATGAGAAGCTTTAGGCCATGTGGTTGTGTGGCGTCAGGTACAGCCATACCCCTGCAAGATAACAAGGAGCATTATTAGATTCAATCAAGATTTTTATACACCAAAATGACCAAACACAAATTCCCTAGAGGAAAGAACCAAAGATCCTTATCAGATCCTGTACTTCCCGTCTATATTCTCTTGTCCCTTGTTGCCCCATGGAATAAAACTTTATCACATTGGTAGATTTTTTTCTTCCCGTAATCATCCTAGCTACAAGATGAAGCATTTATTATCGATATGTTTACAATTTGGCTAGTCATATGTACCTGCGGATGAGATCAGCAGGAAGAGCTTCCATGTCAAATCGCCAGAAGTTCTTATAAGCAGCAGCACTGATCTCCATGCAATAGCGGCCAGGAGTGAAACAAGATTCAATAACACCATCAGCACTGATTAAGCTTTGGCGGGCTAGCGCATTGATCTCTAATGTATATCTCATGTGTGGATCCAAAAGCTTATATATCGGGTGTATTGCGCTCAATTGCATATGTGCTGCTAATATAAATGGCTCCATGCTGGCATGTGTTCTCAACCTATAATCACCAAAATAATTCAATGAAATAGTAAGCCAAAATCAATAAATAAATGTAAGGGACATATAATTGTAGTGACCAACTTTTGATCTTTCTTACCAATGATTAACCAGCTGATGAACACCAGCATCATTGGAGCAAACATGAGCCTTGGCCAGCTGCCAAATCCAATTGGTTGTTGCATCAACAGGAGGTGTAACTACTCGCTTTGATTGGGAATTTGGTCCAGCCAGTGGGAGACTAAGCTCTATAGCAATAGGCTTAAGTGTCCCAAGAGGGGTCAAGAAAAATATAGTACGCGTAGCATATGCTTTTCTCCCATCAAGGGCATTGATACGATCCAAAAATGGGAGATAAACATCATGATGATCCACTATAAACAATTTATTTTCCTCCAGGGCCTACAATAACAATCACAAAAAATATAATTATATTTTGGCTCAATTTGTAAAACATCATCAAAATAAATAATCTTTTACTTGGCTATAAATAAAATGTAATCATTACCTCTGGAACGGACATGCCATTTAGATGGCCTATAATGTGCTCTTCTTTCAGAGCAGATTCCTGAGGACCATAAATTTCAGGATCAAGATTGCTTCTTGGTGGAAAAGCCTTCAGCTTCTCAATGTTAACAGGGTTAACTCCTGAGATTGCTTGGCGGGCAAATTCGTCATCTCGCAACCAGGCAAACTTGTCCCCTGCACGTGGGAATCACATCTAGATATCCTAAGGTTTTGGTTAAATAATGATGTGTGATTAGACCACATGAGAAATGTGTAGATTGTAATACACTTCATAGTGGAAAATAACAAAAGCACACTGTATTGAAACTCGTGACAAACACATTTATTAAAACATCAAAATCTGGCTCCCATAGGCAACAGATAAAGGGAAAGAGACAAGAAATGGTGGATGTTTTTCTTTATTGTCATAATTCACCTAATGTTACATATAGATCTTTTTTTCAAAAGTTATAAAAGTAGCTCGTATTTTTATTCTTCTAAAACTCAGAGCTATGACTCGGATCCCACTAAATTATGCATGGGAAGTGGTCCACCAAGAAAATCAGAGCACCCATATTTGCGAGTCAGGCCTGTTTTTGATGTTTAATGTGTGCCCACTTGTGATAATGAGATTTGATTTGTACACGTGCTAAAGAATGGCAGGTTGAACTTCAATATCAAACAGCATTGACACAGAATATGGAGAATAATTTAAAGCGGAACTCACTGGAGAGGATCTTGGGTGTGTCATATCTGAGAAGCCCCTCGCTGGATTCTTGAATTTTGGTAACCACCTTTGGCAATGGTAGAATTCTCCAGATCTCATCTTGAATTCCCACTTTAAGAAGCAGGCCTTCTCTGTAGAGGACGTCAATGTCTGCAAATGCACTAAAATCATGATTCTCTTCAGAAATGGTGGCCTTTAAGGATGGTATAAGAGCATGAAGCGTGCCCTTGAGCCTCCCAGTTAAGAATGTGTTTTGCTTAGACTCCTCAAATTGTTCATCTCTAGGTACATATATTGGCAATGGCTTCTCTACACGGCTCTCTGCATTCACATCTGGAACATATAAAGCATTGTAAAGAATTAGTACATTCACATTATAGACACAAATTTTAAACCATGTAGTGATGAATAATAAGGCTCCAACCAGTATCAGTCGGGACGCGACCAGTGTGGCACCGTCTTGGATAAGGCACATTTTCACCTCCAAGGTTTGGTCTGGCAAAATCAATACCCTTGTCTGGGTTTCCCAAGTCATTATACACATCATAGTCGTAAATTCTGTCTGATAATTTTCTAACTCCTTTGCCATCTCCCCTAAGATCTTTTAGTTCCTTTTCTCTCAATGCTCTCAGACCAGCAGGTGTCTCACTTGGTAAATACGGCTGCTCAAATAAAATAATCACAAATCAAAATTTAGATTGTGACACCCAAATATCCTCAACTGTGCAGCCGTTATTTTAGAACTAGTATACTAATTCATTAATGACAGATTTAATTATCACAACAAGAAACAAACAACTTGAGCAAATTATGTTGTAGTTGCTTTATGTTCAAGATCATGGGGCCATGGTGCATTCTGGAGAGATGGGAATCTCAATAAAGACATAATTGTGGCCCCTAAATAGTCATTTTCTGTCTCTTTTTATTTGGCATGTACTGATTCAAGTGTTGCATATGATGCAATGCAGTTGAACAGTGACTATGAACTTCTAGGAAAAATCTAACTTGCCAAGAAAAATTGATGAATCAAATACCACCAAGCAAATTATATAATAATTTCAAATATAATAATATAATTTAAAAAAAGGAAAAGAAAGATGAAGCCAGAAAGAATCATGCTTTGAAACGTTCCAACCTTTTATGTCATTTCCAAAAATTCAATACCTAAATTGTATCATGTTTGACCTTTAGAAATTGTTTTGTTGAGCAAGAAACATATGAAAATAATCTGACTGGTGCTTTCAAAAAAGTCTTAAGGCTGACAAAAATGCAAAAAAAAAAAAATAAAGAAAAGAAAAGAAAGAAAAAAACACCAAATGAAGAAAAATCAATGATAAGTACCTCATTAGAGAAGAATATCCTTTTTTCAGGATGATCTTTCTGGGATTGTACCCAGGAATTACAAGTGAAATGCACTGGACCACATGCAAAACCTTCAATTGTGATAGTCTCCAAGAAAAACTCCTTTTGATGCTTGTTGCTCACTGTGATTGCTCCAGGCAACCCAAAATTTGAGTCCACGATAAATTCAGCAGTGTAATGGACCCTCTCAGCTTTAACATTTAATTTCTTGGACCAGTCTTTCAACACACCTTCATTGCTTTTCTTTGGGGCATTGGTCCCTAAAAGAACAAAAAAAATTTCAAAATTATGCTAAACATTGGATATGCATGAATCAATATTTATTTTCCTCTGTTTTTTGAAAGCTCAAAATTCACCTAAGAATCGGATACTTTACCAAACACAATCCATAAAAAGCTGAAAAGGGATTGACCAGGAACTTCAAAATGCAAATAAAAAAAATAAAAACATTTTCCTTTCACTACCCAGAAAAAAAATTGAAAAAAAAAGGCTTACTTGGATCAACTTCGGTGCTAATAAGCTCCAAAACGACATTCCTCCCAATTCTCTCAGCAAAAGCATCCAAATGCTTGGCAATAGTCTCCTTGAAATCCTCCTTGTTCCTGTTTCTCACAGTGATAGCGGCTCTAACCTTGAATTTCACTGCCTTTTCAGGCACGGTAGTATTATTACTACTATTGGGCTTGATCAAATCTTCACTGATAGCTGCCGCAGTACCCTTTCTCTTTACATTCATCTTCCTCTGTAGCACAGGCACACAAAATGGACTGACCAAAGACGGATTGTTTTGACGAAAATTATTACGGTTCAAAAATATTTTATTTGTTGATGATACAAATGACGACTTCTCAATCAAACAAGTACCCATGATTTCTTTAGTCAGCGCCATCTAGCGTTGTTTTCCCTCTTTCTCTGCCTCTGGGTAATTAAAAGAAAGAAGAAAGATTAAATAATTGATTTGCTTCTGCAGATACGAGAAAAATGAGAGTTGAGAGAGAAAGTAAAGGAAGTGCTAATGCTGTGCTGGTTTCCTTTGATGAGTTGGGTTTCCATATTTCTTATGTGTCAGTTATTTATACACGAGGATCTCACCGTCCACACTCCACACGTTTCTCAAATTTATTTATTGTTTTTTAACTTTTATTAATTTTAGTAATGGTTTTTTATTTAGAAAAATTATTAATTGTCTCTCATCATTTTATATAATATACTATTACACATTAAAAGTTTGAAAAATATACGGTTAACTTTCTATAATTTCATACAATACACTATTACTTACACAAAATTTGAAAGCTATATTATTTATTCTTTAAAATTTTAATATATTGCACAAGTATCCCTATAAATTTAATTTATTTAACTAATACTTCATCAGTAAAATAAAATATTTTTTTACTGGTGTATTATATTTTTTTAAGAATACTAGTGTATTATATCAAATTACATTAAAAAAATTATATATTTTTTAAATATTAATAAGTATTAATATATTATGTCAAATTAGGTTGATTATAATACAATAATTATATAATGATACATAATTATTGGTAATAAAATTATACAATAATACTAAAATTTTTATTTATATATTAAATTGGCAATAAAATTATATTTTAAGTTAAATTTATATAGATATTTTAGAATTGGATTTATATCACTATAACAAATATCTCTCCCGTAGATTCTTACAGGTAGGAGTTTAATGAGAGCACATGGGGATTGTCCCCTAATATTTTAATATTTTATTTTATATATATATATATATATAAATTTATAAAAAATATTTTTTACGTATTTTTATTATTAGATTTTCTCTTAATAAAATAATTAACTAGATAAAAGTAAATAAGTATCCATATTCATTCGAATTTTATGCATATTAAATTATAAGTATGTATGGTTAAAAGTTTGTTTGGTATTATGTTTTGAAAAATCACTTTTCCAACCAACTTTTATATTTTTAATTTTTTTGTGAAAATTGTTTTTGAGTTAAAGTAGATAAATAATATTTTTTTCAAAAACATATTTAAAAAAATAGTTTATAAAAAATTAAAAAAATTAATCAGTTAAATAAAAAAATTCAAAATTTATTTTTGAGATACACAACAATAATTTCAAACACTTTCTAAAATTTATAATAGATTATCTAAAGTTTAAGCTTTCAAAGTTATTTAAAGTTTACTATGTTTTCAACAGAAAAATAAAAAATAGTATCTTTTAACTCTTAGAATTTTAATTATAAATATATATAATAGCAAAGGAGTGATTTTTAGTCTTCTTTAATATATTGTTTGAACTTTTAAGTAAATTAAATTATTATTTTTATTAAATTTAATTAATTATCAATTGTTTATTTATTTAATTTTGGTAAATATTTACATAATTTTATTCTTTTAATAATTTTTATCAATTTTAACTTAAAATTCAACTTTTTTCTTCTTTACTGTTAGTTTTTCATTATTTGAAGTCAGGTGTTATCCTTATTTTTATTAAATATTTTAAATTTTATCATAATTAAACAACAAATTATTGATGTATTTTTCAGAAATTGGTATGTTGAAAAGGAAATTGGTTAAACTTTGTTTCAGATACTATCATTAATGAATGCCAAAAAACAATATAAAATAGCAGTCTAGATTAGATAATTTTATTTGTTAATTTGTAAGTCCTCAATTTTTTTTTTTTATTGAAATTACTTAATGACAGTTAAGGATATGATAATTTTTGTTTAATAAGAACTTTTTTATTGAAAATTTTTACTTTTTGAATGTGTTAATTTGTCCCCCTAAAACTTAAGGGTGAAGCTCTGCCACTAAACTCATATTTATGTGGATACCGTCCACAGGAGCAAGTAAGTCTAGCGTCTTCATCAATATGAAAGGAAAGATGGTTAATACTAAAATATAAATATTAATTTAATACAACACCAATTTGATATATGTGAAAATTTTGTAATAATATTGAATCATTTTATACTAATTTTTTTCTTTTGAAAAATTAATTCGAAAAAAGGCTGCTCTGTCAAAATGAGTTTCAGAGTCAATGATGAGGTTAGAGTTAGAGATATCAATTCATGTTAAGGGATTGTGTTTGTGTTGTGTTTTAAGATGTATATAACAAAAAAAAATATGAATACGATACAATAAATTAATAATGTCTAAAATTTGAATACAAATATGATCTATTTAATAATAAAATTCGTTTAATATAATTGACTTATAAAATTAGTATAACATAATATAGTTAATGTATATATAAATTACATAGTATCGAGTTAAATGTATCAACATAACACAACAAGATACAAATTATTAATAAACTAGAAGTATTTTTTTCGTATTGACATATAAATCCGAACACGATATAATAATTTTTATATATTTATAGAATTAATACAATTGTAATATAAATACAATAAATTTCAACCATAATTTATAAATATCGTATTAGGTTGTGTCGATTGTAAGACCATGAATAAAGGCTGACGTCTTCCCTGTATAAAAAGGTCAAAAAAGTTGGCAAATTAGTGATAGAGGAGCCGGCGGTCGTAACTATAAGGGTTATAAGATAACAAAGATCTTCATTGGATAAGTTCCAACCTACGAAAAGTGTAACAATCTGAATACTGTTTCGGAAAAATGAATTTAGATAAAATGTTTTATTTCTAGAAATCACTTCATCTATTGGTGTTAAAATAGAATACATGGTATAAAAATACAGAATCTAATCCGTAGCTGTAGCTGTAGCGAACGGGAAAGCAGAAGTGCCCTATTGGAAAATATTTTCTAGTTTTTTTCTTTTTTACAAGCGGAAAATATTTTCTTACGAATTAAATAAAGACGTAAATTTCCCTGCGTTACAACAAAATGGCAATCATATCCTTACGACTTAAATAAAGGAATATGCTTGCGAATCTTGAGGAAAAAAAAACAAAAATAAATAGCATTTCTGGGGCAAATATTTATTTTTTATAATGACCAGTGCATGGGTTTGTCTTTTTTATAAGTCACGTGCTTCTCTTACAGTTTAGGGTCCACTTTTGGATTTTATTTTAAAATTTTGGATATGGATTGAATTAATAAGGCATTTTTATTCGGAAAGCTGCTTAATCAGCAATGAATAATTTATATTATTTAAAACTATATTTTTTAATTTGAGAGTTAAAATGATTTAAAACAATAATTGGATAAATTGAATCCAACAACGGTGGAATATATTTAAAATGCTAATTCAGTTTTAATACACACAAAATTCTTCAAATCTAATTCTTAATACTTTAGTTTCTTTCAATCTCTTAGTTCCTATGTTGATAATAAAATTTTA
>CATIWF010148680.1:0-23059 GCA_949630135.1 Balakata baccata | reverse complement strand
TCACTTAATTCTATTTTAACTAAATTAACTACATCAACAAATTTTACGTATTAATAATTTTAATTGAGCAACTTATTATTTATTTTTCGCTCGAAATAATTTATTTAATCTAATTAATCCTAATTAGAGAATGTTTTTAATTAGCGAACGTTACACAACATGTACCTACCTGTGTACATATCCCAAGGCAAATCTCCAAAGATGAATTGGTAAAGTTGTTACCAGACACATGGGTAACCAACTATGAAAAGATTCATAGCATATCTCAGCCAGTTCAGAATATGGAGTCCTATTTCATGAAGAAAGCTGATGGAACTATTGAAACAAAATTCATCAAAAACCCTGAAGCCAGTTCTAGCACTTCAATATTTGCAACACAGTACATGATTCAGCCAGTGGAGATTGAAGAAGGTTTGCAAATCACTACTTTTGATGCTAATGGCAAACCCTGCTATTCTATGTACCAAGGAGAGGATAAGGTGTTAGATATAGACTGTCAATGTTAAGACTGTATATATGATTCCCATTACGGAGAATATGAAGATTCTCTTAGAAAGCAAAAGAAGAAGAAGAAGAAAAAGCCCCATCTGGGTTCTGACAAGATCATGAAAAGAAAATTTGATGATCATGATCCTTCTGTTGGCCTACTGGGACAGTCCAATGGAAAATATGACTATATAGTCAATTACTCTGAACCGCTGTCTTTCAGAGCGAAAATGCCAACACCAACTCACCCTGATTGGGATGACCATAATCAGGAGCCTCCTTAGCTCCCAGAGCCTCAAGCTCCTGCTCCTCCCCTTCTAGTTTACAACAAGGGTCTAAAATGGCTTAAGAAAAATGAGCCACAATGGATTCCAAAGGCAAATCCTTATCCTCAACTAATGCTGGTTCCTCCGGTCTGTATGTTTCAGCCAGCTGAAGATGATTTCCCTACACTACAAGAAAGTATGACATACCCAATTAAGAACATCAAGAGAACTCCTTACGTACGATCTCCTAGACTTGATGCTCAAGAAAGACCTTGAGAAATCTCAATCGGAGAATCAATACTAAATTGGCAAACAGAGAATGCTTTGGCATAGAATTTCACTTTGTAAAGGCTTGAAACAAAGGTGGATAGAGTTTCAACCAAAGTAAATCTCGTCGAGTCCTCTATGATGAATCGGTTCAACTTCCAACAAGAGTTCATGCTTAAACTTCAAAAGCAGATTATGGCTCTTCATAATGAACTGATGCACATGATCAGAACTCATATTTCTGGTCCGCAATTCCAACAAAAACAAGAGGAGATAACTAAGCTAAAACAACAGTTGTCTCAAGTGGAAAAAGATCTGCAGGTCAAAACCTCTTTTAACTCTTTTGCCTTCACAAGTACCTTATTGTTACTAGAAACCACTGTCTCTTTCACTCCTATTAATCCTATAGTTGACCCTATTCTGCTCCAGTGTAAAAATTTCCAAAAGATGCTTCATGCCCAACTATGTAAACCAAAAACTCCCAAAAAGAAGCAGACAACTTCTGCTCCTCCAAAGCCTACTCAAACTACAACTTCCTCTGGTACACCTGTTCACAGACCTGGAAAAAAACTTGAATCACAGCCTCCTAGTCACTTTTCGCAGGATTCTCAAGATCCTTTCCAATATCTAGTTCAAGATCCTTCTAAAGAAGAATCAGATACCTAAAATCACCTTAGAAGTTCCACCTTAGAAAATGTTTATACAACTTCCAACACAACCATTGAATCTGAAATAGAGTTATCTTCAGAACCCTTTTCTGAAGCTATTTCTTCATCTGCCAACAAAGCTGAGTCAATTATTATGGCTCCCTTTATACAAATGGTAGGACCACCTGATCAGACCAATCCAGCTTCTTCCGGATTCTCAATGCCAGTATATCCCACAGAGGCCTTCTTTTCGAAACCTTTAGAAGATGAAGTTGGGGATCATACAGCAACAAGTCCTACAATTCCTGCTTCTTAGGAAAATAAATCTAAGCTTGTAAATGGTCAGTGATTTTCCATGGATGACATTCCTCATCAATAAAGGTGAAATCACCTACTAGAAATGCTAGCATAGCTAGAAACCAAACAACAGGCTGAAGTTCTTATTCAGGAAATTCTACAAGAGTTCACCACTCGATTTATAGGTAGTTTGAAAGAATGGTGGTTGAGACTTCCTGAATACAATAAGATGCAGTTTCACCAAATTCTTTCTCTTGTCAATGCTCTGTGGTATGTTGAGAATGAATTTGTTGGTAGCTTTGCTGATCTTATAGAAACAGTTCGAATAGAGTTTTTGCAACTCAAATGTTGTTCTTTAAAGAGAAAAGACCTGGATACACATTACCAAAGAGTTTGCAATAGATACTATCAACTTGGTGTAGGAGATGTCAACCTGAAACAGCAATTTATCTCCTCCGTCCTAGAAGAATTAGGAGATGCAACTCTTAGGTATTTTCGTAAGCACGGAATTGCTCTAAGAGATTTGACTCTAGCTCAAGTTTATTAGAAGATGCTTATGGTTCTTGAAGAATTATGTTCAACCAGAAAGCAGATAAAAGAAACTCTTCTCTGGAGCAACAAGAAAGAAATGGATTACTTATGTAAAAGGCCAGATCTCATAATAAAATGTGCTGATACAAAAGACTGTAATTGCAGACATTGCAAAAAGAAGGTACATTACAAGAAGTACAAATAGTCTTCATCCTCTTATCCACACAGAAAAAAGAAGAAGTTCAAATTTTTCAAAAGAAAGCAGAAAAGGCATAAGAGAACTGATCAGTGTTATCTTTGTGGAAAGAAGGGACATTTTGCAAAACAATGTCCAAATCGGCCTAAACAAGAAATCCAACTTATCCAACAGATCCATAGTGCTTATGATCTAGATCTTAAAGAAGCAGATATCGAATCCCTATTATCTAAAGAAGATGAAGTATCTCATGATTCTTTCATTGGAATTAAAGAAGATATTGATTCTGATATAGAAGAGAACCTTCAGATTGAGCTTGGTCCACTAGACCTAATTGGATCATTTTCCCATAAATCCAAAAGACAGCCTATTCCTTCCTGCTCTGTTTAACTTTTCACCAGTAAATATGATAAGCCCATTAAAGCCATTGCTTTTATTGATACTGGGGCTTACAGGATAATAGACAACCCCAAACTCTTTCCGAACCACTTCTGGAAAGCCCATACTCAGCTTTTCAGGGTCGCTAATGGATATTACTTCTCCACAGACCTTACCACTATCAAACCTATAAAAATCTAGTTCCTACCTAATTGTTATGTTTGGACTCATGTTTTGGGCTCAGCCTTACCCAAAAAGGATATTTTAATCGGATTTGATGTTATTAGCTAGCTTCCTAAATTGTCTATTGAAAGTTAGGACCTTCGATCAAGAAAATGGTTCCTTCCTTACATCTCAGCCCCAAACTTATTCATAGTTTCTTTAGTGGCCTATTTTGATGATCTAAAAGCCCAACTCATTCAAAACAGTTGAGCTGAAAGTCATACAGATTTCATTCATAAGTGTTCCAGCCTATTATGGACTCAATATGAATTCTTCATCTCTCTACCTTTCAAGCAGAATGAAGATATCAATCCAACAAAGGCAACTCATCTTGATATGAATCCTAAAGATCAAAGTCTAGCAGTCAAAGAATGTTCTCAACTAATGCAATAAGGACGGATTGAACCAACTAAGTCAGATTGGGTGGTCTGTCAAGCCTTTTATGTCAATAAGAGGTCTGAATAAGTTTGAGGAAAGAAGCGGCTTGTAATTGACTATAAGCCCTTGAATTATTTTCTCAAAGATGACAAGTTCCCGTTGCCAAATATATCTTCTCTAATAACATTCCTCAAGGATGCCAATATTTTCTCCAAGTTCGATCTCAAGTCTCTGGTTTTTGGCAACTAGGCATAAAGGAGGAAGAAAGATATAAAACGGCTTTTTGTATTCCAAATCACCACTACCAGTGGACAGTAATTTCATTTGGATTAAAAGTGGCCTCGTCACTCTTTCAGAAGGCAATGACACATATCTATGAACCAGTCTTATCTTCTGCTTTGGTGTACATTGATGATATCCTCTTATTTTCCAAAGATGAGACAACACATCACCAACTCCAAAAGTTTATGGATCTTACTATTCAGAATGGGATTATGCTGTCTGAAAAGAAGATGATTATTGGTAGAGAAGAAATAGACTTTCTTGGCATGACCTTTAAAGATGGAAAATATCAGCCATGTCCTTACATAAGACAAGAATTGTTACAATTCCCAGATGATGATCTGTTAGTAAAGCATATTCGCCAGTTCCTTAGTATAGTCAATTATGCTAGGAACTTTATTCCTCAGTGCACTTGGCATACTTATCCTTTACAGTAGTTACTAAAAAAGAATCTACCACTATGGACAGATATGCAGAGCAAAGCTGTAAAGGAATTAAAAGAGATCTGTTCAAATCTCCCACCTTTACACATAACCACAAGTGGACAAAGAATAATTCAAACTAATGCTAGTGACGAATATTGGGGGGCCATCTTGTTAAAAGAAAAAGAGGGAATACGACAAATCTGTGCTTATGCCAGTGGCAGGTTCAAGGAATCTAAATGTCATTACCATTCAACTTTCAAAGAAATCTTAACAGTGAAGAATGGCCTCAAGAAATTTGAATTCCATTTGATTGGCCATGAATTCCTTGTGCTTATGGATAGTTCTTCTTTCCCAAAAATTCTTGAGTTCAAAGGAAAACAGGTCACATATGTACAGTTATTAAGGTGGATTGAATGGTTCTCCAAATACTCCTTCTCAATTTAGCATATAAAAGGAGATCAGAACCTAATTCCTGATTTACTATCAAGGCCTATTGGAAAATCTAAGCCTTTGCAATTAGTAACATCAGTTCAAACCATTCCTTTGATATTTATGGCTTCTCCTCTAACATCCTTTGCAAAAGATCAAAACTTCCTCCTGGATGGACTTTCATCAAAGCCATGTCCCATGAATAACAAACCCAGAAGATGATTGATGCTCAACTTAGTGCTATCAGAGCTCATAGAAAGACTTATATCTTTCCAGAAGTATTTCACCCTCAATTTCCTTTCATGGAGGTATTCAAAATTCTAGTCTCTGGACCTTTCCCTGATAAATCTCTCCACATGCTATGGTATCTATGTGCAAAAATTATATGGCTTTTGAGTTTGCTCCTTTACTTTAGTATAATGCCTTAGCCATCCAGACATTGCCTGAAAATGCCAATAAGTTTCTAACCTGGTTTTAACCATTAGGAATATGAAAACAATTTTTCTTTAAGGCATTACATGAAAACTGAAGTATTGATGTCCCTGCTAGAGAAGTTCATACCATCATCATCCTCAAATGGTCTGAATACTGTTCTGTCATGGAGAGTTATCAGACTTTCCCATACTCCTTATGGAAGAACTGTGATTAGTATCCTATAGAAGTTAGGGAACTTTAAAGGTACATGGCCGCTAGAAATGCTTACATTCCCAAGTCTATCTAGCCCAAATACGAAGATGATGCTCCTTGGGAAGAGATACCTCCTGAATATTAGAGGCAACTGGATACTGCAAGATTGGCCACCTACAATGATGAAGTAGGACCATTGCATATGCCGATAAAGTCTTCCTTCCTAGAAGTGCCTTCTCCCAACACAGGACTATATGGAATAGTCAGGCACCAAAAGTAGATGATGTCTTCCGAGTGGAATAAAAGATTTCAGTTTGTAAGCAAGTAAGTGTGAAGCAATAAAATCCTTTCTGAGTTTCCTTTCAATATGAGTTTCTAAACTTCTCTCTTTTCTTTGGTCTAAGATCTAAAACCTCCGTATCCCTTATTTTTCTAAGTAATTATTTAGGCACTCATATGATTTCTGAACTTCTATTATGTGAAGATCATCTGAAAAAGGATGAAGCCTAGATAACAGTTGTCAGTAGGAAGACTATCTGAAAAGGAATGAAAATAGGCAAGGTGGCCGCTCCAAGTAGTTCAAGTAAGAGATGTCTATGTGGTGATGGAAGTGCCTCTGGTTGAATCATTCAAGTACTTATCTGTGCTGGTGACACTGTCTTCGCTGGTAGAAGGGCAAATATATATACAATTAAAATATAAATATTAAATCTATGGGTGATGAACATGTAATGAACGATCAAGTTTAAAACGATAAACAATCAATTTCTAATCAATAAATATATAAATTATTCACCAAAATTCACCATACATAATTTATTATTACTAGAATCATAAAGTGTTTACTATCTCTATTTTATATATAACTCTTAATAATTAATAAATTAGTAATTTGAAGGAATTTAAGATAAATATGTACTCTTATAATTCACTATGAATAAAATACTATAATAAGATGAAATAAATTAATAAAAAAATAATATAAAAACCAAATAATGATTAATAACAAATCTAACATCTAATAATCACATGTAAAAAATGTTAATGAAAAACTAGTTGTAATAATAATGATAAGAATAACAAGCTCGATATACACTTGCCTGGATGAATATCAGCTCAAATTGGTCAGCCAAATTAAAGTTCTATTACAGCCTATTTGGTATATAGAATTGCTTAGTTAAATTATAGGATTAGTCTCTAATCCTATGTTTGGTTCAATAAATTATATATGCATATTAATCCTAGGGGCTTACTAAACCCATAAGATAAGGCCTAACTAATGACCACCTCCCCCATGTCTTTACTAATTCTATTTTGATGGGATTACTAATCCCTACAATTATAAAAGTAAAAAGCCTAAACCAACATTATTATTTTATCTTATTTTCAAAATAGTCTTAGTTTTAGTTTTCAACTACCTATATAGGATAATGGAGATTTAAGTAATTTACTTATTTCATCCATTTATCATATTACTTAAATCATCATACCAAATATGATATTATAATTTTAGATTAGTTTATACTAATATTAAAATATTTTTACCAAACATGGACTAACTTAACTAATCATATGTCAACACTTTAATTTTCATGGAAGACCTTGAAGAAGAATCGTTTCCAGATTCCCAAAGGTCTGAACCAGCTGAGAAACTTCTGAGAATTTTCTGGTAGTGACTAAGTTGCCAGCATGTTATACCATTTCAGTGGGGAAAAATCAAAAGCTATGGAACAAAGGTACCACAATATGTAAAGGCCATCATCCAGGAATGGGCCATCAAGTGCTAATTTGAAAACTTCTATGAATGGAAGTCTCCTAGTAATCGGGTAGTAAATACCTGAAGGACTTCTCGAGTTGATAATCCAGCTTGCTATGGGATCTTGGCATTAAGAGACTTCCACCACGCTCTGCTTGCTGCACCTTACGGACCGGTCACCAAGGCTGTGATACCATGAAGGTCCATATAGGCTTAGAGCTCTTAGTCCACCCCAAAAGCCAAGCTGATAGGGGGAGAACCCCAAACACATATAAACCACAAATCATTCCCTTAGCTAACCGATAACGAATGTGGGATCTTAGCACTAGGAGACTTCCACCACACTTTGCTTGCCACACCCTATGGAACAGCCGCTTAGGCTCTGATACCATAAAGGACCATATAGGCCCAGGCCCTTAGTCCACCCCAATGAATCCAAATGGAATTACTGTCCACTGATAGTAGTGGTTTGGAATGTAAAAGGTTGTTTTATATCTTTCTTTAACAAGAATTCCAAGTTGCCGGAATCTGAATTTGAGATCGAATTTTGAAAACACTCTTGCATCCTTTAGGAAAGTGAATAAAGAGGATATTTTTGGCAATATGAACTTATAATCCTTCAAGAAATGATTCAATTGCTTGTAATTAATAACAAGCCTCTTTTGCCTCTAACTTGCTCAGACCACTTACTGACATAAAATGCTTGACACGCCCAGTTAGATTTTGTAGGTTTAATTAATCCTTACTATAATAGCTGTGAACATTTTTGAATTGGTAAAGCCTAGTCCTCTAGGTTCATTTCAAGGTGAGTGGCTTTGGTAGGATTAATATCTTCATTATGTTTGAAGGGTAGAGAGATAAAAAAAACTCTGGTCTAGTCCATAATGGATTTGAAAATTTTTGTATGAAATCTATATGGGATTTTGCACAACTATCATGAATAATTTGGGCTTTGAGATCATCGAAATAGGCTATTAAGGACTCTGTGAATAAGTTTAGTGTGGAAGTGTATGGAAGAAACCATTTTTTTTTATCGTAAACCTTGAATTTCAATGGATAGGTGAGCAAGCTAGCTTATGACATCAAACCCAATGAGAATATCTTTATTGGGTAGGGTTGAGCCCAATACTTTAGTCCAAATAGAATAGTTGGGCAAAAATTGGATCTTAATGGGCTCTTTTGTAATAAGGTATGTGGAGAAATCATCTCCATCAGGAGCCTTAAAGTGTTATGTGTGAGCTTTCCAGAAGTGGCTCGGAAAGAGTTTTGGATTGGTTATGGTTCTATAGGCTCCTGTATCAATGAAGGCCTATGAAGTACGGACACTTCAACTACATAGCGTGTTTCATTTCTAACATGTTTCGTACACCGACACAAAATGTCCTGGGTATGTTTTGTAATTTTCAAAAAATTTGAAACATATTTATTTAAGTTAAAAACATATTTTTTTCCTTCTAGAAAACCTAAAATCTATATGTGACACCAATCATTGCTCAATATATTTGATTGTATGTCATTTTTATTTAATTCATATAAAAATAATAACTTGTAATTATATTTTTTGTATTTATTTATTTATAAATTTATCCCTATATTTTTAATATTTACACGTTTTTCCCACGTGTATGTATCCTATACTTTTTATAAATCTCGTTTCCTAGTGTCCGTGTCTATATTCATACCCATATCCGTATCTGTGCTACATAGATGAAGGCTATGGCTTTTATGGGCTTGTCATATTTTTCTATGAACAACTGGATTGGATAGTATGGTACGAGGTGTTTTTTGGATATTTGGGAAATATTTTTAAGTTGGGCTGGTTGACCCATTAGATCTAAAGAAGGATTTGAAAGAGCAATTGAGAAACTATCATCAGAATCTAGTACATTTTTGTATGAAATCTATGTGGGATTTTGCATAGCTATCATGAATACTTTTTTGAGGTCATCAAAATGGGCTATTAAGGAAATACAAACAAGTTTGGTGTGGAAGTGTATGGAAGGAACCATTTTTTTAACCGTAAACTTTTACTTTCAATGGATAGGTGAGAAAGCTATCTTATGACATCAAGCCTAATGAGAATATCTTTATTGGGTAGGGTTGAGCTCAATACTTTAGTCCAAACAGAACAATTAGGCAAAAATTGGATCTTGATGGACTTTTTTTTAATGAGGTATATGGAGAAATAATCTCCATCAGCAGCCTTAAAGTGTTCTTTGTGAGCTTTCCAGAAGTGGTACGGAAAGAGTTTTGGTTGGCTATGGTTCTATAGGCTCCTGTATCAATGAAGGCTATGGCTTTTATAAGCTTGTCATATTTTGCTATGAACAAATTGTTATTCTCCAGTGGCTTTAATTATACAATGATCAAAGGAAGACGACTGTACATATTCTTTGACATATCTGGTGGGCTTTTGGATGAGAGATTTGATACTGGTGGTCTACGTGGTCTTAGAACGATTATAAGCATCATAAGGACTAAGAAAGGGAATTTCAATAATAGGGGTTTTGATTAATTGAAGTTGTTTCCATGGATATAATGATTCTCTAATCTTCAGTCAAGAACTATGCCATATAATATCTTCCACATATAATATCTCTGGGATATGATAAAGCTCATAAAGGAAATCTATTTTATTTCCATGATTAGTTTTGAAGGAGGAAGAAGAAGGGGATAAAGAAAGTGAAGCTGCTATAATAGTAATCTACATCAAAAACTTCTTTATGCGGCCTCCTGCCTTCTTTTCGTTCATCCTTATTAACAAGAGGTCTAACATGTTGAGAGAATATAAGAAATATTTATATTGGAGATGATAGTATATGTAACATTTTTCTAACTTAGATTAGAGAGAAAGAGGGTTTAGAAACTCATATTGATAGAAAGGGAAGGATATTATTTCTTTTTGAAACTTGATTACAAACTTAGATAGTATCTCCTTATATAGGAGATTCTAAAGGAGGCCATAGTGGCTAGCTTATACAAGCACTATCATGCACTAAGTTCACAATAATTACAAACTGACAAAGAGGATAAGATTCCTAACTCACAAAGTAAAAATAAAGGAAACAACAAACAAACCGATAAATACTTTTTATCCTTCAAAATGGGCTATTAAGGAAACTTTGAACAGGTTTGGTGTGGAAGTGTATGGAAGGAACCATTTTTTTGACCATAAACCTTGACTTTTAATGGATAGGTGAGAAAGCTGGCTTATGACATCAAACCCAATGAAAATATCTTTATTGGGTAGGGTTGAGCCTAATACTTTAGTCTAAATAGAACAGTTGGGCAAAAATTGGATCTTGATGGGCTCTTTTGTAATGAGGTCTATGGAGAAATAATCTATAGCTCTTTTGAACTTAAGATATCTGCAGTATCAACATGCTATTATAGTACTATAGAAACATCTCTGAACGCAGGAACTATCCTTTTCACCTTTTATCCAAACTGAAAAATGGAGTGTTGACATTCTAGCAAAGGAAGTGCATACCATAGTTGTTCTAAAATGGTATGAGTACTACTCCTTTTTTGAGGTATCCCAAACATACTTTTACTCTCTATGGAATAATTGTGATCAACATCCAATAGAGGTCAGAGGGCTTTAAATTATACTAGCTGGAAAAAATGCACACATGCTTAAGTCATTATGGCCTCAGTATGATGAAGAAGCTCATTAGGAAGAGATACCTATTGAGTATAAACGCCAAATAGAAAATGCCAAACAAAATATGGCAATAAAGTCTTCCCTCAATAATATTGGGTCATCAACTGCTAAACCCTTTACTAGGCCCTCTGTTCCTATTCACAGATCCTAAAGATAGTTTCTCAATTGATCCTTCAAATCCTTCTTTGGATCTAATGGGCCAACTAGCCCAACTTAAAGATATTTCCCAAATATCCATAAAACACCCCATACCTTACTATCCAGTCTAGTTATTGATAGCAAAATATGACAAGCCCATAAAAGTCATAGCCTTCATTGATACAGGAGCTTATAGAACCATAGCCAACCCAAAACTATTTTTTCTAAAAGTGGTTCGAAAAGAGTTTTGGGCTGACTATGATTCTATAGGCTCCTATATAAATGAAGACTATGGCTTTTATGGGCTTGTCATATTTTGCTATGAACAACTGGACTGGACAGTATAGTATGAGGTGTTTTTTTGGATATTTAGGAAATATAGAAGACCTTGGAGAAGAACCCTTAGATATTTTAGAAAATAGGGAGTTAGTCTTAAGGACTTATCCTTATCCCAGGTATACCAGAAGATGTTGATGGTTCTTGAAGAAATATGTGCAGTCAGAAAGCAGGTCAAGGAAGCTTTACACTGGACGAAAAAGGAACATATGGATTCTATCTATAGTCATTCAGATCTCCAAATAAAATGCACCAGTTAGAATGATTGTAATTGTAAGCATTATAAGAAGAAGCATTTTAAGAATTACAAATGCACTTTTTCCAGATCCAATAGGGAGTTAGTCTTAAGGACTTATCCTTGTCCTAGGTATACTAGAAGATGCCGATGATTCTTAAAGAAATATGTGCAGCCAGAAAGCAGGTCTAAGAAGCTTTACACTAGATGAAAAAGAAACATATGGAATCTTTATTTCTGATGGGCTCATAATTAGGGGATAGATTCATGTAATTATCACTATCATTTGAGTCATTTGGAGCATATATGGATGAGCATCTGTGAATAGGAACATAGGACCCAAAAGAGGTTTCAGATGTTGATGACCTAGTATTATTAAGGGAAGACTTTATCGCCATATTCCATTTGGCATTTTCTATTTGGTGTTTATTCTCAATAGGTATCTCTTCCCAAGGAGTTTCTTCATCATACAGAGGTCATAATGACTTGGGTATGTATGCATTTTTTCTTGCTAGTATTCTTTGAAGCTCTTTGACTTCTATTGGATGTTGATCATAATTATTCCATAGAGAGTAAGGGTACTTTTAATATACATCAAACAAGGAGTAATAGTCATACCAAACTTCCGAGAATTTTGTGGTAGTGACCAAGTTACCAGCATATTATACCATTTCAATGGGAAAAACTCAAAAGCCATAAAATGCATGGAACAAAGATACCATAACAAGTAAAGGCTATCATCTAGGAATGGGCCATCAAGTGGTAGTTTGAAAACTTCCATGAATGAGTACTGAGGATGAAATTCTTCTGGAATTGTATGTCTTAAGCAATCTGCAAACCAAATGGACTGAGTACTAAAAATTTATTAAATCTCTAATCTTCTTTTTCGGTTGACAAATTAGATTATATGAAAAATTTCCATCAATTTAGTTAACTTTACATATTAATCGAAATTCAATTAAATAATATTTGTTTCTAATTTTAACAATCTATTTTAAAATTTAACTTCATATTTAATTCACATTAAAATTTAAAAACATAAAAATTAACACAATTCAACCTAAATAATAATAATAATAATAATAATTAAACATAGATTAAAAAATTTTCAATACAAAAGATAATTATATCTAAAAAATTTAACAAATTTAAATAAATCGGTTAATTTGATTAATTTTTTGTTAACTACAAAAATTAACCGAATTAACCTAAACTGAGTATCTTCAAATCTCTTAACCATTTACCACATTGAAATCTCATTGATTGAATCAATTGGTTAGCTGATCTATGCAATTTAATTAATTTTATGTTTAATTAGATTTGACATAAGGTATATCTAGCTCTCTGCAGTTGTTCTATTTTGCCATTTTACCTTGCACTTTCTTTTTGTCCACAGTGCTCCAATTAATTTAAAAAAACATAGCATGAAACGACCGCCGCTGAAATGACAGCAAGAATAAAATTAATAATGTGTCTGAGCAGGTAAAGAGGTCTATTATTTCTAATTTAATATTTTTTTAAAAAGAAAACTATTAATGCACAACACTTGAAAACTTTATCTGACAAACTTGAAATTCCATAAGGGAAAAAAATTAGAAGCCCAAATCTAAAAACTTTGACCTGCAAATCCATAACAAATTATAAAGGAATTAATCTTTTATGCCGCAAAGAAGAACTCCAATTTACAGTTGTTCATTGAACCTTACCTAAATTGCAGAGTCCATAGAATTTATGTAAGTCTGAAAAAATTCAAAGCACAGTCAAATATTTACAAAATCCAAGCCACAATCAAGAAAAATAAAGAAGAGAAGTGGACCAGCGATGAATATGAAAAGAAAGAAATACCCACTAATTTGAAAAACTTCAAAAGCACGCCTTTGTCTCCAAGAGACACCAGAACCCAATCATACTCGCACTTATTATCCATAAAAAGATATAAAAACAAAGAGATGATAGAATAGAAATTTGAAGCTCAATAAGATATTACTGATTGGTAAGAGGAGAAATAATTAATAAAGAAGGCATAAGGAATATGCACATACCATTTTTCTTTTCAATCGGTAAAAACACTAAAAGAAAGTCTCAATTTTTTATGGAATCTGAGTTTCAATTCCCAATATGGCATTTGGATCGATAGGTTGTGCAAACTCGGGCTCAAAGGTTTTTGATTTTAGCTCTGATAACATTCTTTGCTCTTATGAAGATCATGTTAATCAGGATTCAAGGTAGTGACTCTGAATATTCTTTGCACTGATTCATTATTCTACTTTTTTTTTTTTGTTAAATTTTGAATTGGTATTAACTATAAAGAGGATAAACAAGCAAATTCAAAATTCGTTCAAAGGTATTGAAGGCAACTTTTTATTTTTTATCATTTTTTTAATGTTAAAAAAGAAAGAATTTTTATAATTTTCTTTCTTCAAAACAGTTTACTGATGTGTCATTAAATTTTTGGTTGTTAAAACCACATTAGTAAACGTGTGAATGCAAACATTTGGTTCTTTGTCATTCTTATATTATTATAGGTGCGTTATATGTTTTTATAAATTAATAGGGAATATTATGGACTAAAAGTAAAATTCAAGTAGTAAAATAGACCAAAAAAAGTAGGGCGTAAAATGGTAAAATAGGACAACAAGGGGTGGTATATGCCTTATGCCATTAGATTTTAGGTGATCCAATGTTCAATCACAATTAACACTTGCATTGCATGAGATAATAGAGATGTCAATTTAACCTAGACCCATAGGTCCTTGCCTCGCACCCTTCTCGTATAGAACAAATTTTTTGACTTTGGATTGCAATTACGACAGATTTTGAATAACTCGAAATGTTATATAGCGTGGATGGGATAGGAACGATATTTATATACCCTCTCTTATACCCCACCCCATGCCCTGACCCGATATATATATATATATATATATATATATATATATATATATATATATGAGCCACAACTAGTACCTAATACTCATATATTATTACTAGAGATAATATTAACCTCAATAACATAAATACCGTAAAAGGTGCATCTTATGCTTTGTCCTTCTTCAAAGACTCTAGATAGGTCTTATAGTTCCTCTTCTAATAGTCATTCTTCCCCACAATAGAAGTAAGTTCCATTTCCGCCTTTTTTTTATGCCTCCCTTTAGCCTTCTTTTTCACGCATCCTTTAGGCTTTATGAACTTTTTTTTCTTCTTTTCATCCTTCTTCTTAAAAGAACCAAAAGAGTCCACTAGCATCACAATCTTTTGCTCTTTCTTGACAGAAGACTCAAATGTCTTGAACATATTATTCAACTTGGGATTAAAGTAGAGAATTATTTCCTTTGATAGTTTAGCATGAGAAACTTTGGAGAATTAAGTCAATACTTAACTCGTGATCTATAACAAATTCCAAGGTAGCTAAACGCTCAATGTAGCCATTCATCTTTAATACATAATACACTGGAGATGTCCCCTATATTATCTTGGAGCATAAGAGCAACTTGGATATCTCATATCGGTTAGCTTGAGCTTACTCATTGAAAAGCTCTCTAAGATGACACGCGATGGTGTTCGCATCCATGTTCCCATACTGCTTTTGAAGCTTGGGAGACATAGAGGCAAGCATGATACAACCCGCTAACTCACTATCATCCACATGCTTCTTGTATATCAACTGTTCCACAATAGTTGCATCATTAGCAAGATGGGAAGCATCTTTTCCAAGACATAGGCTATCTTTTTGGCTTTTAGAACAATCTCAAATTCCTTAGCCAATCAAGGAAGTTAGGCTCGGTAAATCTATTTGACTCAAGAATAGTGTGAAGGTTCATGTTTGATTACATGATTTTAGCAACATATATGTAAAGAAAGATCATGTTAGATATATGTAAATGAATACATATTTATCAGGTTTTTAATAAATGCGTGCATTTTAACTCCCACAATTTTTTGTGAACCTATGATCCTTACTATGAATTTGAGAGAACTTGTTAGAAGTTCTCCTACCGGGTCAGTATCTGACATCACTAAGAATGACCTTGAGTGTGTTCAACAATGTTAGATAGGTGCTCTAAAAGCAATCACCTTTAACATTTGATGTACATAGTCATTTATTAATAAAAGGAATTTTCATTATTCTGTGTTCATTTACATATGAATTGATATAGATTATAAACTGATTAATAAATTCTTTGATATAATACACAACATGAAGGAAACCATGATGAGATTTCTATCATATGTAATTATGTTTATATATAAATGATCCATAGTCAAAGGATTAATGAGATGGACACTGTTAATTCGGAAAGACTAGCATATGTTGTACTCCTTGATTAGGTCAAGTATTAGATCTCATATACTATAGATATGAGATGTCTAATATTAACATGTGAATGCTTGCTAGAGTAGCCAACTATATTGGATGACTTACTATAAGGTAATCACATGGATTCTCTATGAAATGTTAGTGATAGTCTTATTACAGTAATGGTACAAGTATCTTAAGACTTAAGGAGCTCAAGGTTATCTTGGATATTGATTTTGTACTTTGACTCTATTCCTTCTTACCTCTTAAAGGTTGCTCATAGAGTGGTGATTGGGCACAAATTAAGGTATTTAAAGATAATTGAGGAGCCAAAAAAGGATTCACCGCTCAAGATAGGAGGAGAGTATACCTATGGATACTTATAGAGGTCATTACTCAAAAATCTTTGGTCAAAGTGGGTATGTCTTGAAGATGGTCTTCAAAGACATATCTTATAGAGTAATGAGTCTCATAAATAAGATCTAATAACACTTCGACTAGATTTAATGTAGTCAGTCTAGTATGAGTTGACACATAATCTATACTCTAAACTGAGTGAGGTATAATAAAGTGAAAGGATGAATTGCATGGTAATTATCTATGGAAGGGTTTATAGTCAGTCCACTAACTTTCTAGTCAATTGGAGGTTTATGATATGTTTTTAGATACTGCTCATCATCTGCTTAGAATCAAGTATTTGTTTAAGTGGCTAACATAATCGAGAATCTAATAGGTCATATACATTGAAGGTTTGAAGAATAAGTGAAATGAGATTTGGATCGGATCCAAAATTGAGATAGAAAACCGGGCCTGACAAGTTTGTGATTATTAAAGAAGTTTCACGGTCGTGAAACATGTCGCCGTCATGAAAATGTTTCCTTGTTGCAAATAGAGTGCTGGCGATGGAGTTTACGATTATGAAAGTGACTATGAATCGAACTATGCCTCCATGCCAATTTTGGTATTGCACATCTTTGTGGTTGTGAGATGGTTTCGCAAGCATGAGTTGCACAATACCAAGGTGGTTTACAGTCATGAACATAAGTTTGCAAGTGCAAACTAGGTTGTTTCAACAAACCTAATTAGATTAGGAAACTTAAACTTAGGATTCTGCCAATCCTACTCTAAATATGTACAAAGGGCATATAAATAGCCTTATTAGAGACTATTTTTGTGGCTGCCTCACTTGAGATTCACATGTTTCCCATACTTTCTCAAATGCAATCTTCCTTTGCTAGCACACAAGATCATTGCCACCTTAGCTCCTTAGTGGTTTTCTTCCTTCTCCTTTGTATGGATATCGTTAGAGATAATCAAAGTTTAGATTGTTGTAGTTTACAAAAACCCTACAAGAAGGAAATTCATGAAAGAAGAATCAAAACTAAAGGTACTCATCTTCATTCATGTATGATGGATTGTTCCAACTATGATGAACATTAGTGTTCATGGGTTTTGGTTTTAATAAAATTTTAATTTTAGATGCTTTATATATTTGATGCATGTTGAAAACCCAATAGGGTATTAGCCAGCCTATGTAAATCTTAATTGGCTTTAATTGAGATATCAATTAGATTGATGGAAAAGGGCAATTTGGACTCCCTTGGATGTAAAAAAGATTTGAACTTATGAAAGCACTTAAATTTCTTTTCTCTATTCATGTACATGTTAATATATTGATATTTAATGTCTTGAATGATTTTGGAATGATATAAATTAGATTTATAAGTGAAATTCGAAATTATGCTAAGTTGTTGAAAAACTAATGTTCATATGACCTAGTGTAGTCAATTGAGTTATTTCATGGGGTTGATCCATTTGGTTTGTTAATTTGATTATTTAAAATTTTTTTAAGAAATAATTATAGTGTATTTTAACTTCTAGATGACACCCAATTTGATGCAAAATTCGTTTTAAATCAATATGCAAACAAATATCAAACTAGGGTTAGCAACCTAGCCATATGATGAGACTATTTTGGTTTGCATGATTTAGCATGACGTAATTCATGCCCAGCACCCTATTGCATGTTTATAAGATAATCATGAAGTTATTTTGATGTCTATTGCTTGATAAAACCGAATTGA
Source organism: Balakata baccata (assembly GCA_949630135.1). Lineage (NCBI taxonomy): Eukaryota > Viridiplantae > Streptophyta > Magnoliopsida > Malpighiales > Euphorbiaceae > Balakata > Balakata baccata. Next base: position 5,118 of record CATIWF010148680.1, on the reverse strand, counting down.
ATTTGTCCATAAGTTCTTTGAGAATTCTAATTCATGTATGATTCAATTTGGGTAACTTTTATGCAATTGGTTAGATAGTTGAATTTCTAATGATTTAGATTGTCTAATTGAATTTGTCCATTAGTTCAAACTGATTCTAAGATGCCTAAATTAATGATATTGAAATCTAGAATTTTCGGAATTTTGGGATTTGAGTTTAATTTGATTTAGTATAAAGTATTCTAATTCTAATTCTTGTAATATGTAATTGAAATTAGGATTGTTGAATCATACGTGGCATCAAAATAATGGTTAATTGAGGTGATTTAAGTGTGAATTAACTTCTGGACATGTTAGAATTTAATGGTTAATATGATTAAAGAATTAAATTCAAATTGAAAGTTACATGTACAAGAAAGGAAGTAACCTAGTTGACGAAGGAGGCAACTTTAGGAGATTCTTTGATATGATCAAGTGTATGCCTAATTTGCATGATTTCTTTTTCGAAAGTGTTTCTAAATGTTCATATGATCATTTAATGTGATTGAATGATGTTCATATGATGAATTTCACTTAGAAGCCGAAAAATCCAATAATTGGTTCAATAGTTGAATCAAGTATTCTAATGGGAATCCAAAATATTGTTTTCTAGATTACCTTTATTTTATGCATTTGATAATGCATGTTAGAGGTGTATGGATGACATGATAGCTTAATTATTGACTAGATCAGTGTGATTGATCATGCATGGATTATTTTATTTTTGTTAAATAGGTTGCCTGCGAGTTCTTCCTTCTCTTAATTCTCTCTATTGTATTTCTCTTCTCATCTCATTCCCCTGAAATGTAACTGATGTATGCACGGATAGCAAGCATTAAGAGCTATTTTGCTCAATGAATTAAAGGAATCTTATGTCATTGAAATGAGCTTAAAGGAAGTTCAAAAGCCCTTCGAAGTGTTATAAAGTGAAATTGGCTGCATTCCAAATTAAAGGACATAAACTTGGAGCTTTAAAAGCTATATTAGGCTTAAAGTGCTCAATCAAGGTTATAGGCTAATAATGCACAAAGGGAAGCCTAAAGTGAAGATCAAGGGAGTCTTTCAGGAAGATTCACGTCAATTGGGCTAAATTACAATATGCCTAAGTCCATAAAATCAAATGAGCATATTTGAAGAATGACGTGCAATGCATGTGCAACTTAAGTGATCATGTGCAAGACATGTACACAACTTTTGAGCAGCATTGAGGACATGTAAAACTTAATATTTGGGGTTTAATATGTTATTTTTTAAGCCCAATTTGTGTGGCCTAAGTTATGTAATTAGATTTGCTTAGTTTTCATTATTCTAGTAGGATTATATTAGTTTTCCTTAGCCAATTAGGATTTGGGTTAGATTAGGATTATCCCTATATTTAAGGGATTAACATTATCTTTTAATTTTCCTTATCAAGTAAAAATTAGTATAAACTTTGGGGTCTTAGGATTAGGATAGGATTTAAGTTTTTCTTTTCCACATAGAAAACTAATATCTTTAGTCTATAAATACCCATTAGCTGTTCACTTTACATAACTTTTTGACATTAATAAAACTTAAGTGTTTTCTTTATAATTGAGAGTGCTAGATTGCTCTTTAAATTATTTACACAAATTAAATGTTTTCTTCACAATTGTTAAACTTATTAAGTTTATATGCTTTTGGTGTTTGCTGTTCTTTTGCATCGTAATCTTGGTTCTTGCAACTAGTTTAGCTATGGTCAAGTTTGCAACCATTGGTCACCATAACTCAAACGTTTGTTTGCTTTAACTTTGTTGAGTAGTTTCGAGGCGTGTCCTTGGGGTTCCACATTAATTTGGTATCAGAACTTGAAGTTGGTTATCAATACCTATGCTTTATTGCTTTCTAGTCATTAATCTAGTTAGGTTCTTAAATAATGCCTATGGAAGTATCCTAGTGTCAATTTCGGCCATAGTAGCAAAGTTGCATGTTTATGTTTCTTTAGTGCATTTAACTCTTAAATTGTATAAAAAAAAATCCTATTTAGTATCATTTAATTCAAAAAAAAGAAAGAAAATTCAAAAAGAAAAAAAATCGAATTGAGCATTTTAATTATGGATTTGTGCTATTTGAGTTCCAAATTGGAATTTTGTGAGAATTGGTTGTTGGATGCATTTGATATCATCTTTGTCCATAGCAATCAACCTGAAACTCATTGAATTTGAGTTAATTTGAAACTTTATGAATTCGAGTACATTGGCATTCATGTTGGAGAATTGATTTGATCATTGTGAATTGAGTTTAACTATCAAAAATACCTTAAGTTCTTGCTGTTTGGTAGTTATCTAAGGTTGCATAAAGGTTAAATATTGGGGAATTCAACTACTCACTAGGAGGAAACCAATTCTACTAATTTTTCCATAGTCTTTTCTTTTGCACTATTTAGTTTTCATTTATCGATTTCTGTCCTTTTGCTTTTATTTATATTTGTTAATTCCAAATTTGCATTTTTATGCTTAAATTGAATAAAAATCAGTAGCATACACAACTGTGCATTCATGTATATCTCTATATTTATATTTTCTTTGCATATCAATTTGCTTCTAGTTTTTGTCCCATTCATCTTTGTTAGGTTCTCATTGTCAATTCTTAGCATAGATCACCTGCATAATGCTTAGTTTGATTTTTGATTCTTAATTGTAATTTTGTGATCAATCTTTGAGTGATAAAAGGCAAGAGTAGTAAGCTCAAAAGATGGTAAAAGCCATTATTTGTGTGAAACACAAGTGGTTTTATATTTTGCTTAAGTGAAACAAGTGAAGGAGTGATTATAAGGTCTTTTTTTTGTTCATTATTACTTTATTGTGAATACTAACTGTGTATAAGGGAAGTATGAGGACATTAATGGACATGAGGATGGTGACTATGTGCCAGCGTATTCAACCTTACATTCAAATATTAGTGGATATTATTCAAATAATATACAAAAGGAAATTTAAAGTGAAGATCAACAGTCTTTTAGGAAGATTCAAGTTAATTAGGCTTAATTATAAGATGTCTAAGTCCATTAAATCAAATGATCATATTTGAAGAATCATTTGCAGTGCATGTGAAACTTTAGTAATCATGTGCAAGACATGTACACAACTTATGGGTAGCCTTGGAGACATGTAAAGCTCAATATTTGGGCTTTAATATGTTATTTTTTAAGCCTAAACCATATGGCCTAAGTTATGTAATTAGATTTGCTTAGTTTCATTATTCTAGTAGGATTCTATTAGTTTTCCTTAGCCTATTAGGATTTGGGTTAAATTAGAATTATCCCTACATTTAAGGAACTGACATTATCTTTTAGTTTTCCTTACCAAGTAAGGATTAGGATAAACTTTGGGGTTTTAGAATTATAATAGGATTTAAATTTTCCTTTTCCACATAGAAAACTGATACCTTTGGCCTATAAATACCTTTGGCCGTGTACTTTACATAGCTTCTTGACATTAATAAAACTTGAGTGTTTTTTTCATAATTGAGAGTGCAAGATTGCTCTTTTAATTATTTTAAAAAATTGTTAAACTTATCAAGTTTATATGCTTGTGGCGTTTGCAATTTTTTTGCATTATAATCTTGGTTCTTACTACTAGTTTAGCTTGGGTCGGATATGCAACCTTTGGTCACCATAACTCAAAGATTTGTTTGCCTTAACTTTATTGAGGGGTTTTAAGGCGTGTTCGTGGGTTGAGGTATTCTTTTAAGATTGTTCTAATTAGATTACATAGGATTATAATAGAATTAAAATGCAAAGGAGTAAAAAGCAATAAAATTGGCACAAATTACAAGAAGACATAAAATAGAAAATTGTTTTTGGAACTATATTGTAATTTCATGCATCTACCTAGGTTTGCCTAATCAATCCTTTAATAGCTCAAACGATTGATGTTAGATATGTATATAATCATGTCCATGTAGTTAGTGTAGCTATCTTATATATCTTATCGTGATGTATGTGTTATCAGTGGTGTGTATGCCCTAGTGCATTCACAACTTTTTATATATTAAATTTTATACCACAATGGACACATATATATTTCACATTCATAATAAATAAATTTTCAAATTGTTGATTATATTATGAATGCAATAGTTAAATGTACTAAGAAATATACGACCCTTTGATTATCTACAGAGAATTTATTATCAAGTTATTGATAATAATGAGATAAATATCTCTGGTAAAAGATAATCTTAAAAATGTTCATAGCCGGTATAGGACAATGAGTTGGGTATTCATTGAACCTCTAGATTATCACATGGTTTATTTTGAGTAGGAATCTTATTCTCCATGATATAATGATATCTAAATAAATCAGTGGGTTCTTAAAGAGTTAAGGGTACCGAACAGATACGCCTGATAATAACTGCATAGATAGTGCTAGATGTCAACAATTATTATCTTGGTCATAATATATAAGTCTTTTGTGACTCGAAGTCCTTTGACTTGAGGTGTCAAGACTGTCATTTCATGGGTAGCTGTGGAGGTGTTTTTGCCTTGTACTGGGCTATCCGCGCTTGGTAATCCGACTCGTAGTCACCACAATTAATCATGTAGTGAGACATGAGATTACCAATAGTAGGACTCGTTACCCTGTAGCACCAGGGTAAGATCCTAATGAAGTTGATATTTTGGTTCTGATAAAATAAATTCCTGGTCAAGAGAAATATGACTTATTTAATGTAAGATTGAATTATTAATTAGATTAATAATGATAAGTCTTATTTTAATCAGAACGCAAATTATCACTTATTAGTATATTGACCAATAGGGTTTGACATGCTGTGACCCTATTCAATATCGGGATCATAACGAGAGGACTTAATATTATGATTTAGAGGTCAAAATAATATTGGAGATTTTATCGATAATTAAAAGGAAAATTCCGAAAGAATCTTTAATATATCCGGGTATACGAGGAATTCAGAAATTGTGTTCAATATAATATTAAAGAGTTAATATTATATTTCCGTTCCGATAAAATTATTGACCTTATAAGTCACACCCTAAATACATTATTAGTCTAGTCCATATATAGATGTGGGGAGTAATTTAATTGAGAATTAAATTAGAAATGATCACTTATATTTTTG
>CATIWF010148595.1:0-37527 GCA_949630135.1 Balakata baccata | reverse complement strand
AAAACTAGATACATTGTTAATGATTTAAAATTACAACACAAGCAGATCCCTATGAATCCTTAAATGTACACAAATAACTCATCTCCATTAGACCTGTAGTCCCAAGAAGGCCCTGCCGTGTTAGAAAACTCATTTTGTTCCCTTATATATAATATATTACCATATGAGCTCAAGGGACTTGCATGGAGAATCCAAAGGAAGTAGAATCACCCCCCGGGATTCGACGATGGAAACTGCATCAACAGAACATCCTTAGTCTCTCACAGTCCAACCCACTTCACCCATCTGAAAACGCGGCCAACTCTGAAGGGTAACTCGTAGTCTTTAGTAACGGCAGGCTCCCTCCTTGCTGCCTCTCGTTCAGACCATACATACACTCCTCGCTCTTGACGACTACCTGGCACAGTGTTGTCCAGGATAACAGCAACAAGGAATGCAATCACCATATGCAAGGATAGTGACGTGTTCAAAAAGTAGTTCAACTGCAAAACATATTTACCAAAATTTGTCAAGAATCTTATAATGCCAACCAGGAAAAAGCAGGTTTCCAATTAAAATTTAGACCATGGTATATCTGCTCTCTGATACTTCCAACAGCTATGGAGTTGGAAATAGGATTCAGTCTTGATGAGAACAAGAATTTCTGAGCAATAAATCAGACACAAAAATATGGGCTTTGCATTCCAAAGATTTAAAGTTAAGAGAAAGCAATTAAATAGATTTATATGATAAGACCTACCTGAAAGGAATCGTACAAGCATCTACTAGAAGAATCTTTGATTAGAGAAGCTATCTCTTGACGTCCAAATCATTTTAGGGCAAATAAGGACGTTTGATACTTTAATGACAAAGAATCCAAATGAGACATTTAACATCGAAACAAAGTGGATGATCCAGTCAAGGATCAGAATTTTGAAAGTGAATTTAAATATTTCTAACTCTGGTCACATCTCGTTCTGCTATCACTCAACATATGTAGAGAAACGTTATAATGGAAAATCACATGTTTCAATATATAGAAAGGACAAGTGGATAAAAAGCATACCCCTCCATATTTACTGCGGAATGGCCCATGAGAGGCGACAATGTATGGCTGAAAATAACTTGGTACAGAGAGGTTGCTATTCGGAGAGATGCCATATTGCTGAAAGTATGCTGGTACTGAAAGCGAAAAAAATAAAGATAGTCCCACTATGATGATATTTCGAGAGCTTCCAGCCTCGCTATAGCGTAGATTTGACAACCCTAGTGCTGTAAGCATTGCCCACATGAAGCAGAGGAGAGCAGCAACCATTACTTCAGGAATTGAAGCAATAAATCCTCCAATCTTGCCTGTGTAACAGAAATACGATAAGATAGGAAAAAATAACAAACAAGAAGCTTCTTAACCAAATTCTTGCTTTCAAGTTCTATTAGTAAAATTCATTCATTTTTTTTAAAAAGCAAGCTAACTGTTCCACGCTGAAACACTATCCTCCAAACATCCAGGAAAAGAAAAAGAATCATTTAGTCCCCAACATAACAAAATCAAGGGTAAGATTATTTCCAAAACCTCTGCTTAACGTTTTTAAAGTTAAGCATAAAGTCAAACTGGTGTCATAACAAATAAAGTTGGGGAAATAGCTTACCAAATCATAGTGATGGTGATGCTGGTGTGGAAAACAATAGCAATGTTATCAAGAGTTAACCATGCACAAAAAGGTATAATGCAATTTAAGTAAACAACTTCAAATGCCAAAACAGATAGTTTGCTGGATACCTCTAGTACGAAGCAAACCCACTGGGTGGATTGTCTATTAGCAAATCATATATTTTACAGTGTTCATGGTGTGACACCTACACACCATCTAACAAAATGCATTGGCTTAAATAAATAACTTTTGTGTTTCATCAGAATATGAATATCAGCCAAAATTAAAATCATCTTAAGCCGTGTTTTGGCTTCAACTTGGTCTGCACACTGTTGCTTCTTGATTCAGCTGCATGGATAAGAGGCTATGCAATTCATTAATGCCAAATATCATACTATACCCCATTGAAATGAAGCCAAAGTCACAGAAGCAATGAAGATCTTTCTTTTTGTTTCCTTCTTTTTAAAAAAGAAAGAAAAAAAAATAAGCATGGTACCGACCAAGGCAATTGAGTATACAACACAAGCAGATGAAGAAGATTAAAACTTAAACCAAAGTGCAACATCAAAAAATTAACCATACAGACTTTATTTGTTGACTCTACCATTAAAGTGTCTCAGAAATATAATCAAAGCAACGTGCCTATCATCATCGTAATTCAACCTATATATAGCAAAATCTATAATTACCACATTAATAAGAACATAACACATAAGTTAGACCTTCGAACAACAATTGAAGATAAGTTTTTATGATTTGATTGATGAGCTTTCAAAATAAAAACACAGTTAACAGTTACCTATAAGGGACAAGAGAATCAGACCAATTGCACCTATTTCAACTGCTCTGCGGCTTCCCATTTTAGTCACAGCAATAGTGTGCACATTCTCAGTTAGAGTTGTGGAGCCCGTTCCAGTGCCCCAAAGACCAGCCAATACACTAGAGAGTCCTTCAAGGCCAATCCCTCGACTAACAACACCTGGAGTTGGAGGCCTAGATGCCACCAGCAATGATGACGCATGATATGAGCCAACCTAATGTCAAACCCAAAGAAAAGCCAGGAAGTGTTATCCAACTTATCAATACATAACATCAGTTGCTCATACAAAAAATGCAACCATTTGATCCAGTACATTTTTTTTCCTTCTGATTCAAAATTGCATCAGTAAGATCTAGAAACTTAGGGTTCTATATGAGCGTATTAAGTTCTCAACTTAGACTGTTGCCAAATTCAATGGTGAAAAGAGGCTCAATATTTTTGTAATCTTGAGACCATTTACAATATATTAATAATATATTAATAATAGGAAACTGAACATCATCTTTTACCAATATATTAATAATAGGAAACTTCAAGTGGGAAATTTTAGTTAATAAGTCAATTAAGAACTTTACAGGTCCTGGAAACTAGTGAAAGTGACAACTCAAAATATTTTGAAAATTGAAATCAAGTGTAGGAGAAACGTAGAGAGCATGAAACTAAATTTCAGATAAAACAAAGTTTTACCAATTGACCCTTCTTTTGGGAAAAATGTAAGAAAGGACAGAAAGATAGCATTTTAGAAATGAAAATTGCATTATCCTCGGATAGTTCCTGCCTAAACCGGGCCTAGTAAACCAGACCAGTGAATTAGAGCATTTTAGAAAATTCTAGCCTAGACCAAGTCCAATAACCAAACCAATAAAATAAGAGCATTTTGATTTTATTCTAGACCTTACATTGAGGACAAAGAAAAAGTTTTAAACAAAAATCAAAATGCTTCAATGTAATAGGCTTCATCATATGTGGGAACCCAGTTGAGGCAAGACGCAAGAAAATACTTTCCTCCATCCATCATTCTCTTCCTCTTTCCCTCATTCCCAAATGGGGTAAGTTATGGGGAATATTTGTAATTTTAAAAAGAAAAGCTTTGAAGGCCAATGTATTTTAGTAGAATCTAGACATCACCAATATAAGATTCAATAAATCTGTTGACAAGAAACTAACCGAATCCACAGATACAATAATGGAAACCACGCACATAACAAGAGCCATTTTCCATTCGAAGACAGGTATACCCCATTGTAAAGGATAAGGAAACCTAAACCATGGCGAAGATTTCAATGCATGAGAAGTATCAACGCGACAGTGCTTCATCTTGGAAACATGCTTTCTGCAGTGATCAGATATAATATTTGATGCAGGAATATTTGCATCACAACCTTTGTAACTATAGGCTCCCGCTTCAGTCAGAAGGAAAGCAACTGCCCATGTGATTGCTAGACCCAATAGAACCTGGCAATGGAAAAAAGAGAGACAGCAACATCAAACTCTTGGTACAGATTCAGTACCATAAGCAACTAATAATTGTAAGATTAAGCTTTTATAGTTGCATTATTCAAATTGGTATTGTTTGGATTCAGGACTTTTTACTCCGCTGCCCTATTAAACAATCTTAAAGTTCTGCATTGATTTGCACTCAGGCTCCACCAGCAAGACATTTTGTTCGTTCCACTTGGATTGTGTAATAGGCCATTGAAATTGGTTTTTGTTCATTTTGTTGGACCCACAAATGAGAATGGTGTTAGATCATCTAACTTAGATGGGAAGTCCTGCACTGACTAAAAAGTAATTGGACCCAAAAACGAGAATGGCATTAGATGGGAAGGCCTACACTTATTAAAATAGTATCAGAAATCTGTCTATAAGTTTTGTGAGTCTCTCCAATCAATAGCTTATCTTTTTAGAGCAAAAACACAAATAGCTATCACAAAACATAGCATCAAAAATCAACAGCATGAGGAAGATATGAGAGTTAAACCTGTGCACAAGAAAGGGAGAACAAAAACAGCAAAAATAAATGACTGAAACATAAATATATCTCAAAGTAGACTTACAGCATAAATGAGAAATATGCGATGTCCAAGAACAGAAATTTTACGAAGGTACTGCAGAAAGCAAAAAGCAGTATTTTTGATGTTTTGGTAAATAAGTGAAAAAAAAAATTCATAAGAAAACAAAAAAACAAACTTAATACTTGAAAGTAAATTCAGGTTCAGTTCACCAAACTTACAAGAGAAAAAATAACAACCAGTAATATTTGCACCACACCAATTTCAAGACAGTTACCAACGATTGGAAAACCATAACTGTAAAATGAAAGTCCAACAGCAGCAATAGTTGGGGCAACAACCACTGGATTGATCAACCTGAAAAGATAAGAGATGAACCAAGATGGTCATTGGGCATGTTTTGCAAAAAGCTTGAAATTTAGTACATCAGATGATTTGCAGAAGAATGTTTCATTATCTGAAACATTATGAAGCTACAATGAATTCATCAAATATAAGTCCACAAGAAAAATACTTTTGACGCATAATCCCAACAGATTATCTCTCCTACTACACCAAAGAGATATAGCAATATAAAATTTCTCCTATAGTAAACTGACTCTCACTTTGTCTAAGCTATTAACTTTGCAATAGTGCTATTAAATCACCTCATGTATGTGATGCTTTGTTAGCATATTTCACTTTATAAGTGAAAATACTAAAATATGCATAAGTTTCTTTCGTCAGATGTAAAAATGAGGTAGAAAAATTTAAACATGTAGCACAGCATAGCTACAGAAATCATACCTCAAAAATACTGACATCAATCCACTATATCCAAGTAACGTTTGGAAAGCTGAAGCAATAATTATGGCTCCCTGTAACTTCCTCATAATATGCTTGAAATTCTGCCACAGTAACCAGTTGTTAGAATCTTCTAAAGAACTAGCAATGTGACTACCAAAACTATTATGAAAATATATTGAAGTTGCTCAAACATGCTTTGTGATTCCATAACCGTAATTGGAACATTAATTCTATTGCAAATGATTTACAGATTGATGAAAGTTCAATCTCTGATAAGGAATTGTCCCTATATCTAACATCATTCTGGCTCGATAAGACTAACTCAGGAACATCATTCCAGCAACAACTGTGCTAGATCAAAACCACCTCTTTATGTTTATTTACAAGACTTTAGAAAAAAAAAATTCAAATGGCACTACAAAGCTTAAGGAATAATATTTTATTAAAAAGCAGATCGACAAACCAAATTGACATGATAAACTATCAAGTACATTATACCATCTTCCAATTATTATCCATATTGGCATAGACATAACAGGAACAAAATTATAAGTTTACCTTTTCATCTACAAGTGAGGTGACAAACACAACAAGGCAAATTTTTGCTTGTATAAGTAAATAAACAATAACCTGAAAGAAAGAACCGTACATTTCCGCTTAGTACTTGGAAATCTGGGGAATGTATGATTGCTAATGCTGGGGCAAGGTAAACAAATGACGGGCCTTGTATCAAAGGCAACCTTGATCCAAAAGATGTATGCAGAAGTGTGGTCACTCCAGAAATAAACATCACTGTTGACACCGCCTTTGCAGTATCGTCCTACACCAAACTAGGTCCAATCAGATCAAGCTATTCACTCTATATCCAGACAATGAATTGTCACAAGAAATTAAAGAAAATAATCCAAAACTACTCACGTAAGTGCCACCCATTGCAGGAACTATGACGAGTGGAATGAGAATCAATGAACCTAACATGGAAAGGTAATGCTGGAACCCATATAGACCAATGGGAACTGAAACAGTACGCAACAAACATAATGAAATTTTAATATATCTACAAAAACAATGAAACACAATTTTTTAACCTTAAAATGTCTATTCATGCCACTAAACAATGATTATGTGAATAAATATAACCTTCCAAATTTTCAACACAACCATCAATAGAAATAAATAATTTTCATCAGTCAATATCCAACCATAAAAAATAAAGATAGCTAATTTATATTTTAAAACGACAGCAAATATATGTATACAAGCACGTACACAATATCTCAATATCACCAATAAACCACAAGAATATATATATATATATATATATATCATAGTATCAGCCAAACACGCATCACAATTTCTGTGAAATTAATATTTGTTCGCATGCATTCTCTCAGAAAAAAATGATAATAATTGTTCTCACACAGTGCCTCAAGAACAAGTCTAAGTGTCAAACTCCAAACTTCCAAGTCCAACCGAACAAGCTTAAAGCACTTAAAAATATCCCAAAATAATCAACAGAGACCACTTTGTTTACTCTCAGAAAACCTCATACACACATAAGATTGCTAAAATTATAGTTATCCATTCTAACCAAACAACGGCAATTCGAATTACCAAGTTGAAACAGCAAACAAAAATCTATTTTTTCATTTTTATAAATCATCAAAATCAAACACAGTAACCAATCATAAAGTCAGAACTTACCAAGTCCAGGAGTGTCTCTCAGCTCATACTTCATATGGGGATGCCTTCCCACAAACCCGTCATCCTCCACAATCTGTGGTAACACATCAACCACTTCCTCATTCCTGGATGCTCTTCTCGTGCCCTCAGTGGGCCCTGCCGGACCCTGGCCATTAGCACCATGACCCGACTCTTTTTTTGGAGCCCCACCACCGTCCGAGTCTCTCCTCCTCTTCACCGACTGATCTTTATTATCAGCTGGAACCCCACTTCCAGTGCCATTCACTGCAGCCGGAGATGGGGTAGTCGTAGTGGTGGCGGCAGTGGCCTGTGTTGCCCTAACGCGACCCGCTTCAATATCCGGCTGGTTACCGGGTTGCTCTCTGGGCTTCGAAGGGAGGGAAATCTGGCCGGAATCACTAGCATTGGTCTCGCCGGAGAACTTGGGTCGGAACCCAGTTCGCTTAGCCCAAGTAGAAGGAGGCAATGGGGACGATTCAGGCGGAGGTGGCCAAGAATCAGGCTTTGTTCGGGTTTTCGGGTCGGAATTAGACATTTAAACTGTCTCGAATTCCTCAGTCTGTCATGGAAGTGCAAAATAAAATAAAATGCGAAGTAGATCTGAGGTATGAGGATAGGGTTTAGAGTGAAGTTTAGGGTTTTTGAAGAGATAAAAGAGCAGTCTTTTAAGAGAGATAAACAGTGAAGCTCACTCCTTTTTAATCTTAAGCACAGGAGGAAAGAGTGTGAGAGTGAGTGATGGAGAGAGAGAGAAAGACGACAACTGATGGACAGCTAAAGAGAGATAAATGAAACGGAAGTGGATGAGCAAAAACCGCGTTGCCCATTTCTTTATTTATTTTATATTTGTTTTTTTCTTTTAGATTTTTTTATTTTTTCTATATAAAAAAAAATTAATTTATTTTAGCGAGATAATCGGGGACTGTTGTAATAAAAAAGACATCATTTTTTAAACATTGCGTATGATATTGGCTATAGCCATGTAACAAATTCTTTCTTAGCCACATCACCTTTGTCCGTAATGGGGTAATTTCCAATAAAAGGTGACGTAATAAATAAATACTTCATATTATAAAATAAATATTAACAGATTTAAATATATAATTTTGAATGACTCTCACGTTATTTAACCATGAATTCAACTTTTTTAGAATATGTAGAATATTGATTTTTTATTTTTAAAATTTAAAAAGTACAGTGAATTTGCCTATCTACATTAGATTTGAATAATATTAATATGTCTATACTTTCTTTGAATGTTATCTTTTTTTTGTGTGTTTTTTTCTCTCTTTTTTATATAATAAAAATTATTTACACTTTTATTCTTTTAATTAATATTAATATGTATAGGGCATAGGACTCATAAAAAAAATTATACTCCTTGTATTTAAAAATACTTTAAAATACTTTTTAATAAATATATTTTTTATAATAAATAATATTATTGGAAATGTTATTAATATAATAATATCGAAATTTTTAATTATGTTATCAAATAGCTTTGGATAACTGTGTTGATAAAGTTTAATAATTATGGATAAAAAAAACTTTAATTTATTCATATTCTTCACATAATGAATTCAATATCGCTCAAGCCTCCAATATGAGTCAAACTTATAAGGTTAATAATGTTTTTAATCGCTCGGACTTGTTGATTATCACTAAACAGGCTTCTAAAACAAGATTTGAAAAATGGTTGAGGGACTTTAGTCATTTTTTATTTTAATTTTTTAAATAAAATTACTATTTATCATTTGAGATATGACATATTAAATTAATATTTTTTTATATTTAAAAATTATACGATTTGTTTTTCTGTTTTATTATATTTTCTACTAAAAATATATTAAATTATGGTGAAATAATAAAGATTAAATTACTATTTACTTTTGAAGTTTGATTTACTATAATAGTACTTTGTACAAGTTTGATCTATTGTACTCGTAGTCCTTAAAGTTTAATATACTAGTATTTATATGAATAAAAGAAAATATTTTTTATAATTAATTATAAATGTCTTAAAATTTAATAAAAAAAATTATATAATTTAATTGATATAAAACTGTGGTAAATCATATAAATTTTTAAACTTTAAAAAATATTAATTAGTATAATATACCAAATTTAATAGAATAAATAATAAATTTTTCTAAAAAAACTAAATATTAAATTTATTTTTGGTACAAAGGTCCAACTAGTGAATGGAGCTTGAGACTTCACAACACAGCTGGTGACTTTTTGTCATGTTTTAATGAAGGGACTATAATAATTGAAGTAATTGGGAAAAAAATCTAAATAACTCTTTACATTTTAACAAAAATATGAGTCACTGTAATGCTACCAGACAAATTACCTTTTGCATAGGACAATAGATAAAAAAAAAAAAAAAAAAGAAAAATTGAAAAGTAAAAGTGTATCAATGGAGGGTTCCGCCCGGCAATCTTGTGGGTCTGTGGTGCAACGGGCGGTGAAGTCAACATAGATTTCTGGTGACAAAAGATTAAAAGTCATCACTTATCGCAGAATTTGGCAATTTTCAAGCCCTTGCCCAATTAGATTTCAAGCTTTCCATTCTTTGGCATTTAATTAGATATGAAATCGTGACTCTAATCTCATAGGCGACCCCAACATTCTAAATTAAACATTTCCACTTTGTAAAATTTTAATTCCAATTTCAACTTTTTTTTTTTTTTGGAAAATAATTCATTTTTAACTAATTAAGAATCAATATAGGGTTGACCCCACAAAACAATCGTGATTTAAAAAAAAAAAGAAAAGGAAAAATTAAGAAAAGGACATGTGCTAGCTGGGTTTGATGGTGGAAGTTTGATAAGACCGAAGAGCAACGGCTAGTTTTGGGTCGAAAAACCAAGGGAATCGAGAAGATGGGTGAAGGGAATGAGGAAGGAAGTAGTAGCTAAGCTAGCCGTTTGGGTTTGAAAATGAAAGGTTAATCATCCACTTAACCGACCCTACCGGATCTAACCACCAAAACCTCATCAATCATAGGCTAGTTGTTGCTTAGTTGGATTGGATCCCATGTCCCCCTCTCTATCCATTCCTTAAATCACTTATTAGTTGTGTTTTTTTTCTTCACAAGGTATAAAGTATTTGTCCATTTAATCTTCTAAAATATTTTTTAATTCAATTTATTATTTAATTAAGTTTTTAATCCACATTATCTCTTTATATTTTAGAAAAATGTAATATTTTGTCTCCAAAACTAAAACTAATATGTCACCTTGCCATATTAGCATTTATTGTGAATTTGTGATAACAATGCTGACATGAATTCTCACGTCAATATTGAATGATGAGAGATTATATCTTTGTAAAATATAAAAATGTAATATTGATAAAAAAAAATGAATTCGATAGACAAATTAGATATAATTTTTCTGAAAAACAAATTAGATATTTTAGAAGGTAAAATGGTAAAAACAAACAAATGCAATAAGTGACCTATTTTTTTTTTCTTTTCTTTTCAATAAGGGATATCATAATTTTATTTCTAAAATTTTCACCCTTTGATTCATTGATCTCATGATTTTTTATTTCAACAATTGGTGAACTTAATTTTGTATCATAACATGTAAGAAAGGAGCACACAAATTTATATTTTATGCCCAAAGGTAAAGGCTAAAGTCTATATTATTGTAATATATTAAATAATTAAGACAAATAAAGTCTAATGGGACATTGTGTCCCTAAAAAAAAAATTTTCAGAAAAAAATTTATATTTTAATTTTTTTAAATTTTAAAAAATTATTTTGAATAAAAATAAATAAATATATATTTTTTCTATAAATATATATAGAAAAAAATTTACAAAAAATAAAAAAACTAGTTAATTAAATAAAAAAAATTCAAATATATTTTTAAAATACTCGACGGTAATATAAATACCTCCGCCCCCGTAATTGAGCCGAATTTGTTCATGTATATTTTACTCGGTTAATATATTTGAAGGTTTTTAAGTTTTGATCGGTTCGGTTAATATACCTGTTTAATTTTCGATTTAATCGAAAATGAGAATGCTATTTGTTTTGGGCTTTTGATGTATAAGCCCCTGCCTTTTATTTCTGTAGCCCAAATTTCATTCTTTCGGTTTTTAGTTTCTTTTTATAAACCTAACTCAAACCTAAATAAAGGATCCTCTCTTCTTCGCCAAATCACCGCCGACTGGACACTGCGCGGCCCCGACTCACTGCCGGTTCCACGCTCCCGAGCCGGACTATTCGAGTTCTCTTATCTTCAAAGGTATGCTTCATAAACTTTACAAATTTCAAATTTGTGAAATTATTGCCATCAGGGGAGTCCAATTCTGCCTTGTCGGAGTGTTTTCTTTCTTTCTTTTACATAAGTAGCTTTCGGTAATGTTTCTTTTAATGTCTTTTTTAATTATATTTGCTTAGTATTTCTATTAGATTGAATAATCTGTTTGTTTCTTGAATTGGATTATGTTTGTCTCGTCAGGAAATTGAGGAATGATTTAAATTATGTGAAAGTATAAACTTTATTCACAGTAGCTTTATCTATTGAGGGTTTTGCCGCTATAATTTGGATATAATTGATTAAGTTGTTTGTTTATTGAATTAGGTTATGTTTGTCTGGTCATAAACCTGAGGAATGATTTAAATTCTGTGAAAAATATAAACTTTATTAATGTAGATTTGATCTATTTGAAGGTTTCTTACTGTAATTTTCTATAATTTATTGATATGCAATTAGAGATTATTGGCTGTTGATTGCTGTGACAGTTAATGGACTGCTGTTCAGAAAATGGTTCGTGATATCATTAGGCTTGTTTACTTCAGAGATTAAATTTTTCTTTCTATAGAGTTTGGCGAATTGCCATTACAGCCAATACAGTAATGATATGGTGGTGACAATGGTTCACAGGTTGAAACAATAAAAAGCCATTAGCCCATATAAGTTATACCCCCATATTTAAAATCCTGTTTGAGCTAATTCTCTGGATTTGTTGTTTGTCATCTGAATTTCAATTTAATTCATAGAACTGCTGGAATAATTCAATTAATTATTGGCATGGCAAATATTTTGTAGGATAACTTTCATGTATCTTGGCCTTTTGATCTTCTTTTATCCCTTTCCTTCGTTTGCAACTGCTGATTACTGTTTCTTTGGTTAATTTCTGTCATGTCTTTGGATAATCTGCGTGCTGTGTGTCATTCTGTTGTTTCTGATGAAATTGTATTGCACCCATTTGTGCATCAACATTTTGGTTTTTAATTATTGAATACAATAGCATGCGAGGCCTATGTTGATTTAATGTTGAAATCACGGGTAGCATTTCCTCATGCTTGTATATTTTTTTTTTATTGTTCTCTCTCCTCAGAAGTTGGGGTTCTTTAAACTGGAGACACAATGAGATTGGAAAAATGTTGGTTCTGCTCCTCTACTGTTTACCCTGGACATGGTATACAGTTTGTTCGTAACGATGCAAAGGTATATGTTTTATGCCCATCATTTAGCTATACTACTTTGTTAATTGGCTGAGGCGACGGCAATAATTATTAAGAAGTTTAAATTCATGTAATTAAATTGGTGTCCTGAAAACATTAAGTGTTAATGGGCTTGATATTTAGCTTTAATTTTCTTGAGCCTAATTTCAACTTGATTCAAGGTATCTGGATGTGGTATAAATTTTATCGTTCATTATCCCTGATCTGTTTTATGGTTGACAAAGAAATTGCTTACGAGTTTGGTTTTGTTGTCTAGTCTACAATGTTAATTTCTAGTGGATCACATTATGGGTTGCTGAGAGTCTGTACTAATCCTCTTATTTTAATTTTGGTCAGTCCAACTGAGAACCTATCACCTACGTTACAAGCTCAGTTCAGGAAAACTTAGTGTGTGTTTACTTATAGAAAATTTTTTCTGTTTTCGTTCTCTAGTTTTTAAGGAAAATTTCATAGAAAATTTGTAAAATTTATAAAACATGTTTAATCGCTATTATATAAAAAACTTCTTTTCTATTTGGATAACATTTTAAGTTTAAAGGATAAACTTGGAATAAATGAAGTGAAAACTCATTGTTTTCTTTGAAATTAAATTAATCTTATGTGAAGGAAAATATAGAAAACGTGTTAAAGCTTGTTTTCCAAAGCTTAGTATAATTTAGAAAACATGGAAAACTGTTTTCTATTTCCATTTTAGAAAAATAGCACAAGTAAACACAAAAACCTGTTTTCTGTTTTCATTTGTAAAGTTTTCAAGAAAACTGACCTAGTTTTCTACAAATACATATGTCATCTTTGAGTGTGATACTTGTCAGTAAATTTTCTGATTACCAATCTTTTTGGCTTGTGTAGATTTTTCGATTTTGTAGATCCAAATGTCACAAGAACTTTAAAATGAAGAGAAACCCACGCAAAGTAAAATGGACCAAAGCCTATAGGCGGCTGCATGGAAAGGACATGACACAGGTTCAGAGACTCTTTCTTCACCTTTTTTTTTTCCTGATGGTTTTGTGTAACTTGTGTACTTGTATGTTCTTGATTGACAAAACCTCGAGAAACTTTATTTCTTTTTGTTTATTTGTTCTCCATTGCCAGGATTCAACCTTTGAGTTTGAGAGAAAGAGGAATAGGCCTGAGAGATATGACAGAAATCTCGCGGAGAATACTTTGAAGGCTATCAAGAAGATAGATAAAATAAGATCTGACAGGGAAATCAAACACATTGAAAAAAGGTTCTACACTCATTCCATTATCATTATTATCATATCAAAAAAATCTAAAAGATGTTTTTGTTTTTCTTATAAGCTATTGATAAATTGAAAATCCCGGCAGGATGAAGGGTAAGAAAATCAAGGAGCAGAGAGAAGCACAAAAGGAATTGGAACAAAGTATCCATTTGGTCAAACCTTCTCAAGTGCTTATACAAGAGCCATCCAAAATCAAGGTCAGTGTCCGCCAACAGCAAACCGTGGAAAATCAGGCAATGGAGGAGTAATTTTGTTACTAGTTACGTGGTTGTAGCCTTTGGTATATTTCCTCTTCATTTTTGGTTCTCCTTTTTCCTGCTTTTTGGGGCTTAACCTATGATAGTGTGATGGAGGGATTGTTTTCTGTTTTTCTTCCTTTGCTTTCAACCTCATTCTACTGTTGTGGCATATGTTTTCACTGTGAGCTGCCATTAATCAAGAAAGGAAAACTCAATTTCCTTACCACGGTGTTTCATCATTCTTGAACTTCTTCATCCTTCATGAATGTTAGATCAATTGCTGAAAGCAATTTTGATGCTCAGCTGTGATTTTGGGATTCAGAATTCCATTAGCATTGGCTAGTTAAGTTAGCCTTCTCCCAGAAAGTCAAGTAAATTGCGATTATGTTAAATGTTGGAATCTCTCGGGCTCTTGAGGGCTGGCAAAAGGAACAGGCAATAGGCCTAATTGGTAAAATTTTTATTTTTTAATTTTTTTTAAAAATTTGAAAATTGTTTTTAGAAAAAACAGTTAAATAGATATTTTATAAAAAATTAAAAAAATCAGTTAATCAATTTTTTTTTAATAAAAATTTGGATTCATAGCATTAGAGGCAATGATATTTAATTAATGATAAAAGTAGATATTTTTATATTTGGTTAGATTCTAAAATAAAATACTAATTATCCGCTGAGGCAAAAATTCCCTGGAAAATGAAAAATAGAAAAGAAGATACTTATGCTCGCAGCTATTCTTCACACGTGTTACTGCATCTCTCCTTCCAGTTCGATAGAAACAACGGTAACCACTAACTGCAATACAAATTAGCGCCAAAGCAATACCAGGAAAAAAAAAGAAAAAAAGAGGCCAAATGGTTTCATTCACGCTCTCTCTACCTGTCCATTCCAACTGTCTCCTCTTCCGCCATAGGTATTGCACAGCTCCGTTCATAGTCTCGGCTTCTTCTAGCGTTAAGGAGACCGAAAAACCCCCACGAGACAAAGAATTAAGCTCGGAGCTCTACTCAACGGCGCCTTTTCCTTCCATAAAAGCGGCGAAGCGAGTGGTTTTGGTCCGCCACGGGCAGAGCTCCTGGAATGCTGAAGGAAGGATCCAAGGCAGTTCTGATTTCTCTGTTTTGACTAAGAAAGGCGAGGCTCAGGCGGAGACCTCTCGCCAGATGCTTATTGATGACTCCTTCGATGTCTGCTTCAGTAGGTTCGTTGCCGTTTTACATAGAATTCACCTGTCGTTTTGTTCAATTTCTTGTATTCAATTTTACCGTTTTGCAATTTCAGCCCCCTGATTAGGTCGAAACGAACAGCTGAAATCATTTGGGGATCTCGTAAGGAGGAAATGATTACAGAATCTGATTTGAGAGAAATCGACCTCTATTCCTTTCAAGTAAGTTCGATTTTTTTCTTTAATTACTTTTTAGTTGAGTTGCTGAGATTATGGGTGGAATCTAGGGCCTTTTAAAGCATGAGGGGAAAGCAAAATTCGGTGCAGCTTATCGTCAATGGCAGGTAGACGCTGCGAATTTCAACATTGATGGTCATTTCCCGGTTAGGGAATTGTGGGCTCGTGCTAGAAACTGCTGGGATATAATTCTAACCCATGAAAGTAGGTCTGTTCTTGTTGTTGCTCACAATGCTGTTAATCAGGCTCTTGTTGCAACGGCTATTGGTATTATTAAATTCCCTTTCTCCATTGTAATTTCATGTTAAAACTATTAGGATAGCCAAATTGGATTTACTCTCTTTGTGCTTTGCCTATTATCAGGATTGGGAACTGAATATTTCAGGATATTACTTCAGAGCAATTGTGGTGTGAGTGTGCTGGATTTCACCCCACGTCCTGATGGTGGATCGCCCTATATATGCCTTAATCGTTTGAATCAGGTATGATTTGACACTCCATTCTTGACATGTGGATGTAAGGCTGCTAACAATGAACAAGAAATTGATTTAGTATCTAATATCCGCTCTCTATGTTTATGCTAAAGTTTTTTTTCTTTTGCTTTGGTATTGTCATATGAAAAAATTCTGTGAAAGCTTTCGTTTATTAAAGACTGTTGATATGTTAATAGCAACTGCCCAACATTTATTTCTGAAATTTGTTGCATTGCAACATTAATACAGACACCTAGTTCACCTGTTGCTGCTGGAACTGCTGGGGGAAGAAAGACCAGTAACCGGATTATTCTCGTTTGTCATGGAACCGTACAGGGTGATACAGAGGTTTAATATCAAAGCAGAACTGTTTGGTTTGTTTTTTCTAATATCCAGTCGAACTTCTTTTTTAAGTCACTATAGACATGCTAGTGCTTAGATCTTTGAAGAAAGCAAATGAGTCCTTTTCATCTCAACTTGGATTTGGAACAATGTTGTAGGTATGACATGGATTTGGAATGATGGCATCCTTCATTGAATTTAAAGTGCATTAGCAGGCATGCAGAAGAAATAAATAAGCTAAGATAATGCACTAAATATAGTATTTGAATATCAGCTAAGGAATTCATATTCTTCTTCCATGAATATCAGTATTTGAATTCACAACTGGCTTGACACTTGAGCATGAGGAAGTCATATTTCTCTAGTTAGAAATGATCAATTCAGGGAGAGTCAATTCAATCTTTTCCAACAGTACTTCAGAGTCATTTTATTTTATCATTATAATTATTTTGGTTATGTTTAATTCCTTGCTATGTTTCACAGACTGTTTATACAAATTCTGAGGATCAGCCAATGAATATGCTCGGAATGATACAGGTTCTTAACTTCATCTGCATAAACGTAGTGAATAATGTGGTTACAAAAAAGTATCATGAATTTCTGTCTTCGACTGTTTACAGTCCCAGAAAACTGCTGAGCTTCTTCTCGATCTGAAAGTGAGCACAGTAGTCAGTAGTCCTAAGAAGGCTTGTGTTGAGACAGCTATGGCCATCACGAGGGTAAGCTCATGCTTTACATTCTTTGTCATCAGTTCTAATTATTTATCATTTGCATATGTTGGAAAAATTTGGAAGGTGTATCATGTATATGTGTATTCATGTCCCGAACATTCAGCTTCTTTCTTATGGCCTTTATCATAACTTGTTACCTTTATAGGTGCAAGAAGCAGCTGATTGCTTGGGTGCTGATTGCGTGCCACGCTATGTAGAACTGAAAGAATTAGATGACCTTGATGTGAAAGACATCCTTCAGGAATCAAATAAGGCAAGATGGAAATGGCAAAAATTATACTTCAATTTCAATTACTATCTGTTTTAATGCAAAGACAAATGAGTAGTCGTGTTTATCCTATTTAATCTTGATCCGCAGTTCAACTTTCTTTGTAATTTCCTTAGGATGCAAGTGAGGCTTCGGCATATCAATATGGTTTTTTGAACATATTTGACGATGAAGCACTTTTAGCCCTCTGGAATCAGTCTGGGAAGGCCTGGAAGTCTTTGCTGAATGAATTATCGGATGAATCCGAGACCGAAAAAATTGTTGTTGTTGTTGGTCATTCTGCAATGCACATAGCACTGATGACACACTGCCTGAAACTGACCAAGGACTGGATGGGATCATTTCATCTTGACGCAGGAAGTATTAGCGTGTTAGATTTCCCTGATGGACCTTCCGCAAGAAGCGTAATCCGGTGCATAAATTACACAGCTCACTTAGGAAGATGGTCTATACCCATTACAAGAACAACAACAGAAGATGAAGAGTTTTAATTTGTCAACTTGTATACTACTGTCAATATTAGTTTGAAATGATAATTTAGCTTAAAACTTTAGGATTAATCTTCAAAGAGGCTGTAATCCTATGATATACAGTAACGGGGTATATGACATTAAATTTTGGAAAAATACTTTTGGTAAAAAAATTTGTATTTTTAAATTTTTTGAATTTTGAAAACTGTTTTTGAATAGAAACAGATAAATAGATATTTTTTCTAAAAGCAATTTGCTAAAAATTTAAAAAATAGTCAATTAAATAAAAAAAATTTAAAACTTGATTTTAGAATACTTAAGAGTAATTCCAAACATTTTCTAAGTGGCTAATGAGATGTATAAGTTATACGAGGAGTAATACTCATTGGCTTATATTGTCACAAGTTGTTCAATAGCAGATTGTGTGTGTATATAGTCTATAAGTTTATTATACCTTCCATTAAAAGTTTTAAATTAGTTATATACTCATAGTTTGAACTTGAGTTAAGCTGATAAAGTTATATGTTAATTCATTCATTCCTTCTTATTTGATTTTTTTAATGTATACGAAAATTAAAATTAGTTCATTTTTACGGAACAAAGTAAATAATAAAAGACAATAATCAGTCATAAGACAAAGGCAAAGCGCCACCGTTTAGAGAACCAATCAGGAACAAGAAACGCCGAAATCGTCATTTTTAGAAACAGCAACAGATCATTGAGAGGAAAATTGTCCATCACACGAACGACAAGTCGGTTAACAGGCAAAGTAACGACTCACTTTACTGGTCATTCTTGGCCTGAAAATGGAAAATCGGGTTTAACAGAGGTTCTAGCCTAGGGTTCGCAGTGAAAGAGAAAACGCAAAAATGGAAAATGGGGCAATTTTGGGGAGAGACCCATATTTATGTTAATGACAGAAAGAATTCCATATCAGGTCAAGTTTGCTGTCGGCTTCTTCCCAATTTCCCCTTCTTCTCCATGGTAACTCTCTTTTTTTCATTTTCCTTTTCTTTTTCTCATTTTCAATTAGTTATTGACCGTTCATTCAATGTGCTTATTCTGCAAGTTTAACGATTCAATATGATATTGAAAACCAGTGAAATTTGGAGAAGGAATTATCGTGTTTTCATTTGATTCTCTTTTTCTGATACAAAGGGCAGCCAATTATTAGGTTTTGAAAATTTTATGTATTATATTGTCAATTCAGTTTCTTTACCTTGGAAAAAGAAGAAGAGAGAAGCCAAGTTTATCCTGAATTAAGCTCATTATCTTTCTCCATTTTCCCCTATAGTTTCTATCATGCGTAGGATTCCCCCTGGTTTCCATATACGAGTGTGCTCCTAATCTAAAAGGGACTTTCACCTACACATGATGTTGGAATGAAGTATCAATTTCATCTTGAACTTTTTTGCGATGATTAATTTGTCCTAAAATCAACTTCTTGACCTAATTACCATTCATTTTTTTTAAGCCAATCTATCCCTTCTCATCCCAAAACGTGCTGTTTTTGTTCGTTTTTCTTTGTTTTTGACTTTGGTTGTAAAACTCAGTGCACAATGAATTGTAAAATTGTAATAAAAATTCATGACAGGTAAGGATTTTGAAAAAAAAAAAATGATGAAAAGATGGTATTTTTAGGATGAAATGAGTTAAATCTTGCACTAATTGGACTCAAAATTGATTTTGAGGCAACATGTTAATCACAAAAAAATTTGCAAGCCAAATTCATCTTTCATACTATTTTAGTGAGTTCTTTGCTTGTCTAGCTCCATGTAACAAAATTAGTTAGGCAGGATTTTTCATATCTGTTTTACCTGATATGCATAAGGGTCATTATTTGGTTTTGAGGGGGGTCATTGTCACTGTTTATATGGTGGAGACAGACTTTTAAGCATGCAGCCTTTTGGTTTTTGAAAATGATGTATATTGTAATCATTTCTTGTTTCATTTCTCATGAAATTGTTTTTTTTATTGAATAGTAATATCTCCACTCATTTTTGCCTGCAGATGTTGCAAAAGTGATTACCTTTCAAATCTTATTGGAAGATTTTATGACACCAATAATTACAGCAATTCTTTTTGTTCCTTTGTGATTAGGGATTTCTTGTGGAAAAGAAAATAATGAATGCTAATGGAGTTAGGTCCATTAAAATGGGATGCAATATGTTGGCAATGTTATTATTTTCATTTTGTGGAGAACTCTGAATTCCATAAAAAGAAGGCTTTGGAGTTGAAAGATCCTTTTTACTTATACTTTCATGGGACTCGTAAGAACTAAATAGTTAAAAGAGCAGAATTATGTGGGAAATACATTGCTTTTTGTACAAAGAAATCTAATTGCCAACAAATAATTGAAAAAGTGGATTTAATTTAGTTGGGAAAAGATTATGACTTGATGTATAGGATCTCTCACAGTTTCACTTGTGTACTGTAGCAGCTTAATAGGCAAAAAGAGCCTAGGAATAGGCTGCTCAGTGCGAGGAAATTACTTTTTTCAGTATAATAACTTCATGAATCAGTGAAGGCCTTGACTGTTAATATATTCTTCTTAGCCTCGTGATATAACGATACCAAGTAAGCAGTGATTGATTGCAAAGAGCTGAAAACCTAAAATTCATTAACAATCGACACACTGAACAGTTCTAGTGAAGTTGTTATTTTCTAATTATTAAGTTGGAAAATTATGCTGTGTTTCTTTTAACAATTCATGCAAGTTTTGATCTGTTTGTTTTTTCAATATGCAGAAGTGTGGTTGGAATTTTGCCTTCCTGTTTTATAGATTACCTTAATTGGTGGCAAAAGTTTTAGTGGATAGAAAAGGAACTGAGGAAAGCAGGTTGTCCTCTTTCTGAATCTACTTGATACCAAGACTGTATTTCCTTGTCAATATTCATGAATGATGGGCATATTTCTGTCATCATTCTTTCTTCTTTAATCTAGTGGACCTGGCCAATTTGATGTTGATGGAAAATGAATCAACATTTTCATTTTTATTGTGAAATATTGAAAATAATTTGCTCTGGTTAATTTTGAATTAAGTATTGACTAATTGAATATTGAATTTAATTAGTCATTTACCATAGACTAATTTCATTAATTTTATAAAAAATTAAACGAAATTGTCATAAAAGCAAATCACATACTTACATGTTTATAATATTAATTTTATTATAATTTGAATTTCACCAACAAGTTTATGAGACAAATTAATATTTAATTGTAAGATTATTAGTAGAAGATGGGTTAGGGCATTTGAATATATATATATGGAATTTAAAGCATGGCATTCATTAGTTGATTTCTTAATGGCATGATATAACAGGGGACCGTCAACAACTTTCCCGAAAGCGATAAGTATGCAGTCTCTTTGAATTACTCAATCTATTACAAACTAATTATTTTTTTAGTGTTATACATATATTAAAAAAGACATTTAATAACTTTATTTATAGAGAAAAAAAGATATAGATTAAATTATTCCTCTATAGATATATTTAAAAGGAAAAATTACAAAAATAATTTTGAATTTTGTTAAATTTCATAATTATATCTAACTATAAAAAAATTATATTTAAATTATATGAACTTTTATATTTTAAATAAATGTAGTTTCGATAGCATGAAATGAGTTTTCGAACCTAATTAACGCTTATATAGAATGACATGAATCGAATAGCTGACGTTGATATGAATCAAATTGCTAATTGTATTAAATAATTAGACTAAATAGTAAGTGTTCTAATTTAATTATCTAATTATAATTTGATATATTTAATCCAGTTAGCATATTTTATCCTTATTTATGGCCAACTATTTCATTTGGTCAATTCACGTAAGTAACAGTTATGTTTTGAAATTGGTTCCGAGTTACGGAAGTTATATTTGTTTCAAAGATGAAAGTTCATATAATTTAAATAACATTTTTTTATAATTAGATATAATTGTAATATTTTGGTTTTTTTTTTGTAATTTTTTCTATTTAAAATTGAAGAAAAGGTATATATAAGGTTAACACAAGGTTAAAATGGTAAAAAAAAAAATATTGAATACATAAAAGTAACAATTAATTGAATTTTTTTTATTTAAAAAAATAATTAATTTGAAATGGTGGGAGTGCCTCTTTGCTGCAAAAATTATAATAAAGTTGACTTGGTTAATTGTTTAGTTTATTTTATAGTATTTGCTAATTCTACTACTAATATAAAAATTGTAGCGTAGTTGATAATACAAATTGAATTTATTAGAAGAAAATTTAGATTCGAACTTCTCTCAGCACATTTTTTTGGAAGGAATGATGAGTACTAAATTAAACTCTAAGGCTCCTTTTGTTTCGTAAATATTTTCTATATTTTTTGGCATTTAGTGTATCCAGAAAAATTGATTAACGGAAAATACTTTACTTGTCAAAGAAAAAACTAAATCATTTTTCAGAAAAATAACTTCATTTTTTAAGAATGAGAAATTATTTTTCGAATATTAACACACTTATAAAAATAGAATTTTTTATACTAAAACTAACTAAATATATACTAATTAATATATTAATTACTGAAAATCACTTTCGATGACGTCCGGCCACCACCAACAGCTAGTTGTGGGAGCCGGTCACCAGAAATTTAAAAAAAATATATTATTTTATGTAATTTCTATCAAAATTTGAAAAATTTTAAATATTTTAATAGCTTTTTATATGAAAAAAATATTTTTCAAAATATAGCAAACAATAAAAATTAATTTTTTAATATTTTATATATATAACTAAACAATAAAAAATAAATTATTTTTAAAAAAATATTTTTTTCATAAAATATTTTTTAAAAATAGATTATTTTCGTAAACAAACGAAATCTAAATAGAATTATTCATAGACCGTATAGTAGATGATGATTCATGTCATTTAAAAAAAAAAAGAAATTTTTTCTACTAATATTTATATTATCTGGGAAAACTAAAAGAATGCACATGCACTTAGTAGCTGAGATGTCATTTTATGATTGATAGATAGTATCTTGTCCATACCTCAATACAGTTAACGAGAGGATAATGTACTATCATATATTAAAATTTATTTTCCATACTATTTTCACGTTTTTATTAATGAATTTAAGTTGTGAAAGTTATCCAAACTTTTTTCTGGTGTGAAACCGTATATTTTTTTTGCGTTTAAATGTCAGCGAAACGAGATTAATTCTGTTTATACTAAATATAATTTTAAAAAATAATAAAATACTTTTACAAAAATTATAAAGCAACATTACATTCAGAATTTAAATTTAAAAATTGAGAATTTTAATTAATAGGGAAGAGTTTCCCACTCTGTTGAGAATGTAATCACCAAACCTTTTTGCAAATTGAGCAGAAATCACAAAAAAAAGGGATTATACTATGGGCTGGTGCCGTTCGCTGTCAGGTTAAATCACAATTCGAATCCACCAAAATTCGGGTCACATTAATAAAAGTCAATATGTTATTGTATAAAAAACTTATAATTTTATATAAACATTATTTTTTTAATAATAATAAATTATTAATTTCATTGAAGAGATAATAAAGTATCAAGAAAAAAACTAAATAAATACAATTAAATTCAGAAAATGGGTACCCTTGCAAGTCAGTTTAATAAGAGTGAGTAGTATTGATCATAATTAATTAATGTTTCCCCTTACTTTAAGGGAATGGTTTTCTGTTGAGGGACAGTCAAACATTAAAACAATTAATTGACTAATTGTTTAGTAGACCGATTGATCACAAATCAATCTAATCATATATATATATATCATTATCATATTAATCAATAAAAATAAAATAATTAAATATATATTTATGTGATTGGATTAGTCAACATATCAAATGAGATTTTTTGTTGGATAGAAAATCACAAGATATTTCAGTTTTGATTCTGCTTTTATTACTATTAGAAACAATTTCACATAGAAATTTTAAGATATAAAAAATGACGAATAATTTTGATAAAATTAATTTTAAATTTAATTAAATTTTGAAGTAATGTTAAATTTGCATCTAATAAAATTCTTAATTGAGCACAAAATCATAATGTTCAATGATGTAATTAATATTGATATTCCTAAGTAATGTAAAGCATTTATTCTTTCTAATTTAATCAAAATCATACATTTTATCAATGCTAATTTGCAGAAAAAGAAATACCTTTATTTGTTGGGATTTCACTTTTATATTGGGCGATTTTTCAATATTTATTTTTAAAAAAAGAAATACCATTTTATATCATGCATTTATTTTTCTAATAATAGTAAACAAATATACAAAAGACAACACGTAATGATATGAGAATGGAACTTTGACATAAATATTAAATAATAAGCACATTTATTTTATTTTTTTATTCAACGAATTTCTCCCATTTATTCTTCTGAGCAATATGCCCTTTATTTTTATATACAAAAAATTTGCAGTCTACAACAATTTTTTACAGAAAACAGTTGGCTATGGCAGATCAGAGATCGTCACATCTTTAATTATATTCTATTTGCAAGTTGTAACATGGGTTATTAATTTGAAATTTCCAAAATAATTCTTTTCATTGAATTTCCATAAAGTTTCTTTTTTTTTTTTCAATATATTTGAAGAAGATTGTTGGCAGTGAGATTTAGGTCAGGAGAGGAATGAAAGATGCCAAATGGAATTCAGAAATAGAGAGAATTTCTTGGAATCATATAAAGACAAAACAAAAGAATTTTTATTTCAGTAGGATTCTGTTTTGTTTTAAATTTATAGTGGTAGTTAATTTTTCTCTGTCACATTATTTATTTATTGTTTTCTTTTAGGTACCTTTACTTTCATCTTAATTATATGGGATAAAAGAAACGAGACAATACAAAGAAAGAAAGTTTGCAATTCAACTTTCTCGGTAACCAAACAAACAATAAAGTTGCATCTTGAGCTGTTTCCGAATATTGAAAAGGAAAAAAATAAATAAAAATAGCCACGCATGAATTATTAGTTAATGATGACAGATTAATTCAACTTTGTACACTAATCCCTAAATCTTTTCTTTTTTTAATTTTTAATTTTTTTTTTATTTCCAGGTCTCAATAACATAAAATACACACTTTATAATAATATTGGATTAGAAAATAAGCTAATTGAATTAGGAACACTAAAAGGATGAGAATATTTATTTTCAGGGATGAATGTTTCAATCAGTCTTATCAATAATTTTTTCGATACTTAATTTATCCAAGATTAAAATTTGAAACTAATGAGCAAACAAAATTAAAAATTTTAATTTGCAGATATTTTATTAAAATTTTTTTTTATATAAAATTCTGATTTATCTAAAATTTTCATTGTAATTTTATGTCAATTAAATATCCAAAATTTGTGTCCCCTTCAACAATTTTAACTGAATTTGGTGATGAATGAAAACCCTATATAAGGTTAGGACCAGACAGTTTTGGGTCCATAGATATGATATTGATATAAAAGTGTTATAATGCCCTAACTTTAATTGTTTTTTACGTTTTTTCAGAATAGATTCCTTCATGCTTCTAACTTCTATTCATTCCAACTTTTTTCTCTATCTAATTTTATCAATAATTATGTTTGGTTTAACAAAAAATAATTATAGCATTGAATTAGCAATTAATTAAAATCCACATCATCTATTAATTAAAACTGTAAAATCTCAAATTCAAATTTCTAATCAGAAATATTGTAAGAAAAAATTTACATATATCATCTAATCAGGAGCCCTTTTTATTAGTTTAGATTTTACCAACCTTTTCTTTTTCTTTTCTTTTCTCTTTCTTTTCCTCTTCTTCATCTTCTTCGTCCAACTTTAATCAAAATTCTCGCACTTCTACTTTTACTCTTATTTGAAAATTCATGTGTAAACTTAAAAAAAATTATATACTCAAAGGGCCCAAATTTAAAAAAATTAAACTTTTATAAAAAAATTTATCAATGGGAACTAATTCAATTGTTCACATATCGTAAATAAAAGTGAAAAATGATATGTTGAATATCCAATATAAATGAGAATAGGTCCCTAGGTGACCCATAAATTACAAAATGGAAAGGGACTTAGGTTTTAATGGGTGCTTTCTCCCCAACTGCATCCACATGAAAACATGCAGACCATGATTTAATTAAGGTATTCACACTTGTAGTTTAATTATTATATGTATAAGTGATTCACTCTTTTTTTTAATTATTATTATTATTATTATTATTATTTATTTTTTTGCTGGAAAAAAATCAATATAATGATAGTCAATAATTAATAAAAATGATGGGAAAAACGTATGCATTGCTTTTAATCATAGGGTGTGTTGGGAGGAGTTGGTGGGTCGACACTATTTTTTTTCGTGGGACCAACTTTTGCTCTTATATATATTTATTTTACTGTGATAAAACAATTCATGAATAAATAAAATTGTTAAAAATAAGATATAATTTCAGTTTTTGACTGATTGTTTGATTATTATTTAATCTTCACTATTTGATTTAAAATATTAAAAAAATTATACGAATTAGCTTAACAATAATTTAATAAAACCAACTATAATATTCCTATTAAATACAATACTAACTCGAATATTATAACTAAAAAGATTGGTCTGTAATTTGATAATTTTTAAAATTATATATATAATATAAATTAAAATTAAAATATATATTAACTAACAATATATAATTATTATAATTATGTTGATAACTTATATATATATATATATATATATATATATATTTGGATGCAGCTACTGAATGTAAAACTAATTACCCAACCAAAACCCTTTAATAGTTTTTCTCTTTAATTATTCCATAGACTATATAAATCAATGAAGGGAAGCCAAGGCATGGAATATTTAAGGGAAGCCATGATCGTGTCACAAAGTTGTGCTACCATTTATTTATACCAGCTCCAACAAACAATCTTTTCCTATGCCTTGCTTTTGTTTCTTTTCTTTTTGGTCTTTTTTTTTTAAAGGTAATATAATTCAATATTATTTGGTCAATTAAAAAAAATAATGTCATATGAACTGTCAAAAGTGATTAAATAAACAACCCTTGAAGGTTTCTACTTCAATCTTTTTTTTTTTTTTTTCCTATTCTTATAAACCCTGATATTTTATAAGGTGTTTTTGCCCTTACCTTGTCTGATTTTGCTATTTTGCCCCTTGTTCTCATTTTTTTTTTCTTCAATTGCCCCCTAATCTTGGTTTTTGATTCAATTAGCCCCTCAAACATTTTTATTTTTATTCATTCCACCACTCATGAAATACATTATCAAAAATTGGAGAGAGCATGAATTCACTGGCAAATGACCTATAATTGGCAGAATGAGTAAAAATTAAAATATTTGAGGGGGCTAATTGAATCAAAAACTAAGATTATGGGGCAATTTAAAAAAAATTGAGTACAAGGGTCAAAGTAGCAAAAAAGGAGCAAGTGGGCAAAGTTATTATGCCATTTTATAAGCATGAGATGCCGTTTTTAATGTGACAACTATTAAATATATGAGTTTTCTCTGAGAAAAAAATTTATTATAGGCAGCTCAAAAAGCACCTAACTTGGTCCTAGCCTTCTCTTGTATTTGGCCAAAAGAGAATACCCATTTCTCCAAATCTTGAGATCATTTCCTCTGTCTTTCTCTCTTTCCTCTGTCTAAAATCAAGAACCCAATTGCAGATTTTCCATCAAGAATTGTTTTGGTTTTAATTATACAATGAGGGATATAGTTTCTTGTCTTAATGAAAATGCCATAAATGTGTCTAATCCTTCATGCTCTAGCTACTCAAGTAATGCTTGTGTTTCTCCAACTCTAATCCCATCAACACAAAATGCAATCACTTCTTTCTATAAAGTCATCCTCTCAACTCAGAAACAGCTCTTGATCACTGTCACTTGGTGCAAGAACCACACAGCACAAGGCCTCAACATCAGCTTTGGCACTGAAACTTCAACCTCATTCAAGCTCAACACAAACACCAGATTCTTCAGGAAAAAGAAAGGCAGCAAAGTTATCGAATCTGAGTGCTGGAAAATCGAGGTCTTATGGGATCTTTCATCTGCTAAATATGAAGCAGGGCCTGCACCTGTTGATGGGTTTTATGTGGCCATCATGGTGGATACAGAAGTAGGCCTTGTGTTGGGTGATTTAGAGGAAGAAAATTTAGGCAAGAAGCTGAAAACAAGCACAGCCATGGCCAAGGCAAGTCTAATTTCAAGGCAAGAGCATTGCTCAGGCAACACCTTATATGCAACCAAGGCTCAGTTCTGTGATACAGGGATGCAACATGATATTGTGATCAAATGTAGTGGTGAGAATGGGGGGCTGAAGTATCCGGTTTTATCGGTATGTATAGATAAGAAGATGGTGATTTGTGTGAAGAGGCTGCAATGGAACTTTAGAGGGAATCAAACAATTTTTGTTGATGGGTTGCTTGTTGATCTGATGTGGGATGTTCATGGTTGGTTCTACAACCATGCTTCTTCTAATTCTACTTCTGGTTCAGCTGTGTTCATGTTCAGAACAAGAAGTGGTATGGATAGCAGGTTATGGTTGGAGGAGAAAACGGTGCAGAAAGATCAAGAAAGAGTTGAATTCTCTCTGTTAATTTATGCCTGTAAGAGTCCTTGAAGAACTAAAAAAAATTAAAAAACTGACCTTGTTCTTTTTATTTTGTTTTATTTTGTTCTTGGTTCTTGTTCATGTTCTTCTTCTTCCTTCCTTTTCTTGACTTTAGATTTTTCTTTTGGGCTTTCTTCCCATTTGATTTCCTTTCTTCTTGAAAGGCATAGATACTTGAAAATTCTTTTGATCACTTGAGTATAATAATTTAGTTGTTTACATGAAAATAAGTTAATTGAGATACAACAAGTTACTTTGTTCTTGAATTATTTTTCTATGCTTCTGCCTCTTTTTCTCTACTTCATTTAGACCCACCAATCTCTTTATTTTTATTTTTTTTAGATTAAAATAAATAAAATTCAAATTTTTATGTGATAATATATTGCTAGTTTGATTTTAAATGAATACATATGAACCTAATATATAGTTAAGAATTTTCCTAATTTTGGAGGCTAGTGAAGGGAATGATTAAGAGAGCTTCAGAATTATAAAAAAAAGATGAAAAAAAAAAAAAGAAGAAGAAGAAAGCAGAAAGAGCTTTTGGGGATTTTGAAGGATATCAATGAAGATTTGCAAAATGGGGCACTAAGGAGATGCTGCAAGACATCAAAGAAAATTGCTTTTAGTTTTAAAGGGATAAAATAAAGTTGGGTCACATGATGTTACAGTTCATTTTTTGACCATTTTTATAATTTTCCATTTTATGTTTCTTAGTTTTATTTATATAGACATTTAAAAAATAGGAAGAATTATAAAAAATAACATAAACTTTTAAAATTTTATTTAAATATATAAAGTTTTAAAATTTTATTAATTTATAAATTTTGGTAAAATTCTGCTAACATGATATAAAATTTTAAGGATATTAAAAAATTGTACTGATTAGAAAATTGAGTCATTTTAAAAAATTTAAAACACTGTCGTTTTTATTTTTTCTAAAATAGTAAAACCTAAATTTCTCCGGCAAACTTTACTTACAGTAAAATTTTTACTTTGCTGACCAAACAATTCTGAAACAAGACAATTAAATGTATTATTTTTTAAATTTAGATTTAAAAATTTTAGGAAAACAAAAACAATAATATTTTAAAATTTTCTAAGATGATTCAATTTTCTAATTAGTAGAATCTTTTTAATTTTCCTAAAATTTTATGTCATGTCAGTAAAGTTTTACCGGAATTCATAAATTGAAAATATTTTAAAAGTTTGTATATTTAAATGAAAAAATAGAAAATACAATTTAATTTTGATACAACCTTAAAAATTTATATTATTTTTGGCCATTATTTCCAAAAAAAATATTATTTTCTTCGTTCCAATCCAAATGTCATTTCAAGTTTTTTTTTTTTATAAAGTTTAAGACTGTAATTTAATATAATTATATATATATCTATAATTATAAGTATAAAATGACTATATTACTTATTTTAGAAAAACTAAAAGTAGCAATAAATTATAATTATTATAATAAAATTCATTTCTCTAAAATCAAGATATAAATAAAATTGAAAATACATAGTTTATTTATTATTATTAATCTAAAAAATCCATTAGAATAAAATAAATTTTATTTTATTTACAAGACAATTAGAATGTAACTAAAAGAGTAAAAGCTTTGATAAATTCATTCAACAAGAAAAACCGATTTTGAGCAAATAAAGAAGGCGGCTCCCCAATTAAATCAATCTTGAGCAAGCTTGTGAACTTGGACAGTACGTGTGTGAAATTTAATTCAATTCAACAGCTTTAAATCATGTAAATGCTGGTATTCTGTTATGTTTGAGATTGGCATTTTTCCCCCCCATAAATTGTTAAGTTTCATTCAATGAGTTCCATGTGAATTCTTTTATTTGTATTAACAATCACATGAATAAGTTAATCCCATCTTATAATTATATCTGAATTTAGTTAAATAATGCCTCTAAAATCTAATCTATTTTAAAGAAAAAGAAAGGAAAATCCAAACTTCATTATTCTAACCGGTCAGTATCTTAATTCCACCTCAGGAAAATTAGTAGACCATTTTGGTCTT
Source organism: Balakata baccata (assembly GCA_949630135.1). Classification (NCBI taxonomy): domain Eukaryota; kingdom Viridiplantae; phylum Streptophyta; class Magnoliopsida; order Malpighiales; family Euphorbiaceae; genus Balakata; species Balakata baccata. The sequence goes on along the minus strand of CATIWF010148595.1, from coordinate 7,272 downwards.
CTAGCATCTAATTAAAAGACACAATCTAAGAATGTATTTATATAAAACTCTTCTAATTTAATCATTAGTCTCGAGATTGAATTTTAAATATACAGCCCTAACTTAAATACTATTGAAAAAATATTTTACCGCCTTTAAATTCTTTTTTAGCATGTTCTATATAGTCGGATTAATTTTTGCAACTTCACGGCAAAATGTCCTAAATCTACTGAAGACAGACAGAATTCATGTGATGGGGTACTGTAGATTTCTGCAGACAGACATGTAGACATTATTTATGTACAACTCACAGTTGTTTCATTGAACAATCACAAAGGTAGAAGACATCAACCATTGCATAATGATCCTAGAGCCCACTGGCCTAAGTTGTGTTTGGGGGGTAGCTCTCTGCATTTGCATTTGGGTTTCTCTTTTTAGGCTCAGCTGACCCAATTGTCATTGTCTTGCTACCGATACGTGGGACATCATCCCTATTCTACTTATCCATACTCACAATTGGATATTACATTCCACTGTTTTACAATGGCAAAATAGTATCATTTTATTTCTTTTCGGTTTTTAATTAAATTACTTTTTATATTTTATTTTGGTCTACTTTGTTTTTCAAAAATTTAAATTTTTATCATAATATACTTTATGATAAATCAAAAATAGTGTGCATATTTTACAGTCGATAAGTTTTTTTTGATATTCAACATCATCATATATGTGACTGAATCTACCGTATTTTTGAAATATTAAATGTCAAAATAAAAACAAAACATAATATAAAGAGCAAATTGGACAAAAAAAAAAAAGATATATCGAAAAAAAAAGAAGAAATATAAATGACTTAGTATGCGTTATGCCATTTACAATTGAAAAAAATGATTTAAGTTTTTTTTTTCTTTATTTGGTAAAAGAAATCCGATTGCAAAATTCGATATTGAGACTTTCAAAAACATTAATAAGGAAACTAATTGATTTCTGTTTCGCTTTGTCATATTCATCTTTTGGATTTGGAGAATTGGTTAAGTGTCATTGTAGTAGTAGCTGAGAATTGAATTATGCACTACATTAGGTATCCTGAGGAAGAGGTCAATGAAATTTACCCTTTTCTTTTCTTTGCTCAACCCTTCAAGTAAGCCATAAATTTCATTGCTAGGTACTTCTGCATTAACACAAAAAGTACGGAAAAAAATTCTAAGTGTTTTAGTAAAATTTGTTTCATTCTATTCAAAAATTCAACATGAAAATGAAATTTATCATACGTTTCTTCTTGAAAGAAGAAATTAAAAGTGAAGGAAATCAAAAAGCAAACTTGAAATATGCTCACTTTGCAGAATGAAGAATTCTTACTAAATACTAATTCCATAACATAATTCATTAATTCAGTTGACAATTTATTATTATGTAGAAAAAATAATTTTATAATTAATAAATAAAAACTAATTTTTATATAATAGTTTATTATTGATTGTATATGTTTGAACAAATTAATATATAAAGATGGTTTATTAATAAATTTATTTTAACAATATTAATCTAGCAAGCTATTTAAATTAATAATGGATTTTTGAATTGGAATTTCGATCCAACTTATTTAATATATAAATACATAGTCGTTGATTCTCATTGGATTTTTTATTTTTATATTTTTGGCCGGTCAATGAAAGGCAGTATAACAGTGTAATTGTCTCATTTCCTTTAACATGTTAAGAACTTGAGACCACCATGCTTATATTTCACTGTTGACACGTATTTTATCTTTGGGACCACTATCTTTCCTTGTTCAATGGCCCTCATCATTATTTCACCTGCAATTTTTCCTTTTCTCTCTGTATTTTTTTATTAAAAAAAAAGAAATTAAATGGCGATATTACTTGAATTTTTAGCTAATCTGAATTGCAATTCAATCTGAAAAGTTTGCTGTGTGAATTGAAAACTGAGAATTTGATCCATTTTTGCTTTAGTTGTCCAATTCCATTTGAATTATGTAATTCTGACCTGTTTTTAAAAAATATTACAATTTTTAATTTTATGGATTTTGGGATTAAAACTGCGATTATACTCTATTTTTTTCATCATAATAAAAATTATTCTTTGTCTTTTCCATAACTATAGATATCATTAATGGAACCACGTAAAGCTTATCTCAATTTTTTTTTCTCTTTATTATTTTCTATAAATAATTGTATGCAATTAAATAATTTATTCAACGTAAATTTTTTTTTTTCACTATTTGATGACAAAATCGTAAAAGTCATAAGTGTTTCCTACTTTACGAACCTCCTTTTCTTGCTAGAATTTAAATTTAGAGCTACTTGACTGTATTTTAGGCTGCGAAGGAGTAGATTTTGAGTTCAAACTGACATGCTTTTCTTCAATATATAGGTTAAGAATTTTTGAGTTCTTAGTACTGAAGTTTACGTTTTTTTTTTGTTTGTATTGGTTATTTTGACTAGTCTGAATTTGTCGGGGATGTGCTAATCAGAGGATAAAATGCTTTCCAAATTTCGAATTCAATACTTCTTGTTAAAAGAGAAAAAACGATTATCCGATTGAGAGTTAATTAAAATTTATATTATTAAGAGTGCATCACAAGGGATATTAAGTTATTACCATATCACGTTATAAATAATTATGAATTTTGATTTAATGATATTATAATTAAATTAATTATATTCTTGGGAGTTTGAATTAGAAATTACAATTGAAAATCGATTTCAAAATTGTATGATTGAAACTTGTAAGTTTGAATCTCAATTGGTGAAGTCTTACAAAATTATATTTTATTTGGAAAGATACAATCAACATGTGGAACTGATAGTTTAATTTGTGCTGTTGCTTGTAGTGATATGATTGGTCAACATTAATTTAAAATTATTTATTTTCTTGCATTACCTTGTCATTTTTGTTATAGGGCCAATATAGCCAAATAAAATTTGCCCATCTATTATGTATTTATAAAATTAGAATTAATTTCCATTCAATAATATATCATTAACTTATTAATCTAATAAAAACTTGAAAATCCTAACCTTATTTTCTCTCAATTTTTTTTTTTCTAATTACCCAATTTCACTAAGTAAAGAGGGATGATTTCTAATTACCCACCTATTTTTATCAATTTATTTCTAAAATAAATAATTATTCTATATACATCTAGGTTTTTTTATTTATTTTATTTTTTGTAATTTCATCGTCTTATTGTGATATTTAATTTTCTATCATTTTGTTGTAGCATTTTATTTTTGCGTGGACAATTTAAACATAAAAATATATTCAATTCGACAGGAAAAATAAATTAGATTATGATCGTCAGTATGTTGCAGAATTAGAGTCAAAGGTATTCTAGTCACTATATTATCAAATTTATAGGTATTGAGCCGATATATTATGTTATTAACCTAGATACTGTGAATATTTTCATTATTTTATTTTATATGGTTTTTAGCAGATTTGTATATGTATTTTTATTGATATATTGCTAGTTTGAATGAATGAAATTATTTAAAAAAAAAAACTTATTAATCTGTGAAGGAATAAATCAATTTGGTCTGAACAGCAAGTTTCCCAAATTATTTTAAAGTTACGGTAAATTACAATAATCAAATCCAACTCTTTAAGGACTTTTCTTTTTCCTTTTGCACGTTTGTAACTATATATATATATATATATATATATATATATATATATATATATATATATATATATATATATATATCCTTTTGGAAGCAGAAGTATGATTATTTATTATGTGATTCTTAAATTTTTCTGTTATTATTATTATGACTGAATTTGCAAATTGCTTATTTACTGAGTGGAAGATTTTACTTCAAAATCAGCTTGAAAAACATTAAATATACACCATACGCTAACACTATCATCCTCAAATATTAATTTGTTTTGTTGTATTAGCATTTCAATTAGATGAAGATATGGATGGTAAAAGCACACCAAATAATTAATTAATTAATTATATATATATATATATATATATATAGTAGTAGTAGTAGTAGAAATTTTATCAGTATTCTCTAGTTCTATTGCCTTGTCCAAGACAACATAGGCGAAAAGTAACTAAAACAACAACAAAAGAAAGCAAAACTGCAAAAATAACGAAGGAAATACCTATAAGATGGATTAATTATAAAGTAAATGATTAATTCAATATAGGTTTAAAATAATTTGGGTTAATTCCGGGTGTTTTTCCTTCAAACCTAGGTCGTCTTATTGGTCGACTGATAAAATCATAGACTCTTATGCTTTCAGATTCATGAATTGAAAAGGATTCGCCTTCTCCATCATGATTATTGAATCTATGTACTGGACTTGCAGATTGATTAAATCCTCCAAATCGGTTGCCTGGCGAGCCGGAAGTTGAATCGGATATATCGTGTTGGTTTGCTGTTTTTGAATAATCTTGGTTAATTCCCGGTGTTCTTCTCTCATACCTAGGCCGTGTTACTGCTATACTGATTTCTGATGTTGAGCTTGGAGAGTTGTGAATTGAGAAGGATTGGGCTTGTCCATCAATTACCACCGGATTGAATCCAAGTAGTGGACTTGCAGATTGCTCTACTGATCTGGGAAAAAAGAACGATATCACATATTGAACAAGCCTCCAAAAACATGAGATTCTCTCTTTTCCAATCCCTTCTTGGTCTTGTTTGTTAATAGAGTTGGCCATGGAATTGGATGATATCTCTAATTTTTCTCTCTTTCTATCTCTGCTTATTTATATTATTTTCATTTTTCTTGGGCTTCTGCTTTCATTTATGCCTCTCATATTTATAGGCCACTTAGATAAATTTACTAGTTCATAGGCCATATCACATTATAAATAATATTCCCTCCATTCCATGTTTTTGGTTATTTCACTGTAATTAAAAAGTAGTTAGTTAATCTTAAACTTAGAAAAAAATGAGTTGTAAAGATTAAGTTCCTATTTGTTTTTTAAAGACTAAAAATTTTAAATTTAACATGATATTATTAACTTTGAATTGATGAGTACAAAGTCAAACCTAGAAAAAAATATTTAATTTTTATTAATAATATAAAAGTAATATATAAATAAAATTTGAAATTTTATCAAAAGCGATAATTATTATGAGTAATGAATTTTGATTTAATGGTATCATATATAATTATTTTCAAAATTAATTATAATCTTGTGATCAGTTCGAATCAGCCAATTACTAATGCTGTTCAAAATCGTTTTGAAAATTGTATGATTGTTTGAATCTCAATTGATCATAATTAATTTATTGAATGGAAATATATACAATCAACATGTGGGATTGATAGTTTAATTAGTGTTGTTGCCGTAATTAAATGATTGGTTTCTATTAATTTAAATTTGTTGCATTAAACTTGTCATTTTGTTATGGGGCCAACATAGCCAACTAAATTTTGCCCATCAATTCCATATTTTATAAATTAAAACTAATTTCCGTACAATAATATATTATTAACTTAATATCAATTTAGTCTGACCAACAGGTTTCATTCACATCTCTTTCTTATATTACAAGTACTAATATTTATGTTAATAATGTGATTTTTGTGAGAGTTTAATTTGTAAATATTTAAGTAAAATTCGGTTGTTAAATAATAAATTTACAATTATTAAATAATGAATATATAATTATTAAATAATAAATCTGCAATTGTTAAATGAAAAATGAGTATCATGAAGATATGACGTGTTGGTTGTTGTTCTCCATGCAGTGCGCAAACATATTACTGGCTAATTTCATATTTACTTCATGCAAGACATAATGTGTTAATTGTTTTTCATGCAGAATATGAGTATATTGATAGCTAATTTCATATTTGAATCTATATTTTTTAAATAATAAACCTATAATGTTACATAATGAATCTATATTTGTCCAATAATGAACTTACAATTATTTAGTAATAAATTTAGAGTTGTTAAATAATAATTCTGTAGTTGTTAAATAATGAATTTACAATTATTAAATAATGAACATATAATTATTTCGTAATAAACATATATATAGTTGTTAAATAATAAACATATAAATGTTAAATAATGAACTTATGGTTGTTAAATAATAAATTAGCTATTATTTAATGTATAATGATTAAATAATAAATCTACAATTGTTAAATAATGAATTTAGAGTTGTTTAATGTCGTTTAACGGAAAATGATAGTTACCGTATTTTAATAAATGTACAATAGTTAAAATATTTAATTTTTATTGATAATATAAACGCAGTAAATAAATGAAATTTGAAATTTTCTCAAACCAATGAATTTTGATTTAATGGTATTATATATAATTATTTTGAAAATTAATTATAATCTTGTGATCAGTTTGAATTAGCCAATTACTAATGCTGTTTAAAATCGTTTCGAAAATTGTATGATTGTAACTTGTAAGCTTGAATCTCAACTGACCATAATTGATTTATTGAATGGAAATACGTACAATCGACATGTGGAATTGCTAGTTTGAAATGATAATTGGTTTATCTTAACTTAAATTTGTTTATTTTCTTTCTACCAAAAAAAAAAAATGTTTATTTTCTTGCATTAAGCTTGTCATTTTGTTACAGGGCCAACATAGCCAAATAAATTTCGTCAATTCTATATTTGTAAAATTAAGCTCAATTTCCGAACAATAATATATTATTAACTTATTAATCTATGAAGAAATACATCAATTTAGTCTGACCAACAAGTTTCCTTCACATTATATATAGATATTCATGTTGAATTCCCAACTAGAGGAAAATTGACTCAGTCAGTCTATAATAATTTTAATTTTAAAAAATTAGTTGCTTTACAAATTAAAGTCGAGAAATACTTATATGAATTTTTTATAAATTAAATTAATGATAAACTGCTATATGTATAAAATAAAAAATATTTTTTTGAACAAAATATGAAAATAGTATGCGTATTGATCAATTTAGTCTGAGCGACAAGTTTCCCATGATTCCTTTGCATCTCTTTCTTACATTTTAATTACCAATATTCATGTTACTTAATTAAGTGGATCAATTAATAATTAATATAGTGGTAAAATTTTCTAATCAGATAGCTAATTTTAACTTTATCAATTGCGGTTTGAAAAAATTTTATTTTAAAGTTTTTTCATGAGCTGTTATAATTGATTTAATTTTATTTTTAAATTGGACTAAATACTTAAACTAGTAATATTATTTTTTTAAATGAAAAAACTTATAATATATTTATAATTGCTATATATGTTATATAATATATTAAGTATAAATAATATTAAATTTATTTATAAAT